>RJWM01018425.1:0-41062 GCA_004363535.1 Dasyprocta punctata | reverse complement strand
GTTAGGGAATCCTCTTGGCAAGGATTCATACAGTATGTTGGTGGAGTGACATGACTGCTCTTCACCCACAAGTTCGAGTTATTCTAAGTCTAAGTAAACATTGAGGAAAATGCTCAGATGCAGTGGTTGGATCAGTGGTTCTGGCACTAGTGTTGTTGATACTCAATGGCTCCCTTTTCTCTTTCATCTCTACCTTGTAGAGCTTTGTAATAAAGTTTGAAGTGGGTTGTGAGGAGCCAGGGATATAGCTTAGCAGCACAGTGCCTTCCTGGCAAGAGTTTGATGATGAGTACAAAAAAAAAAAAAAAAAAAAAAAAGGTGGATTGTGGCTTTTATAACATCAGTTAGCCAATCTCATTGGGACACAATTACTTGGGATGATGATCATAAATATTTGTATTTTTGAAGGGCAAAGGACTTGTTTTGGGCATAGTTGCCTGGAAATAGATGGAGGAAGAGAAGAGAATAAACAGGAGTACATGGACTGTAGTTGGAGAGACATGAAGATCATAAGGAAAAGGAGTAGTGTTTGTGAAAGACCAAACGAAAGTTAGGATGTTGACTTAGTTACTTTTCTCTTATTGCTGGAACAAAATACGTGACACTCAATGTTAAGCAAGGAAAGGTTTATTTAGCTCACAGTTTGTGGAGATTTCAGTCCATAATCAGCTGACTCCAAGGCACAGTGGCATGGTAAGGGGCAACAATTCAGGGCAACAGAAGACAGAAAAAGTAATAAGATCACACAAAAAAAAAAAAAAAAAAAAAAAAAAAAAAAAAAAAAAAAAAAAAAGAACAAAAAAAAAAAAAAAAAAAAAAAAAAGAAAAAAAAAAAGAGGGGAGGTGGGTAAGACTCTTTTCCTCCCTTATGTTGTAAGCAGGCTATCTGCCCTGGGGCGGGCGTAGCATTCACATCATCTTCCTGCCCTCCTCTTGCACAGGCTCAAGATTTTTACAAAGTGAGAAGCCTAGTCCCCTGCTGAGGCACTTAGTTAAGCTTCTAAACTTCTCAAACTGACACAGTGAATCAACTATTATAACATCCTCGACTGTGAACAGTGACATTAGGGGATGTCCTTTACATCCTGGGATGTAGAACTGCTGAGTTACTTAGTCAGGCTTCTAAACTTCTCAAATTCACACAATGTATCAAGCATTATAGATGTGTACAGAACTGCAGGGCTCAGGTGACCAACCATAATATTAGCCAGTGAGTGGAACACCTCCTCCCGCACCCTCACCCCCAGGTTTCTCTCTTCATCCTGCCATAGACCCCAGGTGAGTTGTGACACAGTGCAGTGATCTCAACAGAACACAGTGGAGGACTGTAGAACAACAGTAGAGGTGAAACCTCCCCAAGTCAGTGATCTCATGATAGCCCTGGGGAGATAGCAGAGTGCTGAGCCTCTTACCTGACTCATGAGGAGGCAATTAGCAAGAAGGCCAACATTGAGGATTGTGACTGGCTGGTTTTGTGCTTATTGGATGTGACACCTGATAGTACCTTCAAGTTGATTGGGGAAGGTTTCAAAGGCAACATGAATCCTAGTATGCAGGCATTAATGGAAATGTGACTACATTTGTATTCATGGGCTGCTGAAACTTGGAATATTTGGAATTATATACAGTGCCTTAATTCTAAAATGCTATGATTATGCTATATTTAATAGCACTCACACATGGTGAGACAAAAAACTATTTAGCACTAATTTACAAGTGAATCACAGAATTTTTAGTCCAGGAAGGAACTTTAGGAATCATCTATTTTAACTCCCACATTTAAAAATTAAAGTCAGAGAGCAAAAGATGGGAAATGACTAAGCTCCGTGATGTTGGGTATGTTAGTAGCAGAATTAGGACTGTATTCTTATCTCCTGGGTCTTAGACATGGCCAAATTAAGACAAAAAGGAGGAAGGAATGAAGTTTTAAAAAAGATCAGTAAAATATTTCAAGTACATCTTGATTTCACATCGAGTTAAAATTTTAAAAAATTATATTTGCACTAGATGTATAGCAAGTCAACAAGTAGTTCTCTAAATAATAGTGTATATTTAAAGAAAAGGTTCTGAAACTTCAGTTTTATGACTAGGTTTCAACATAAATTGTGTCTTTGGTCACTCTATTTTGGCAGCTTCTCTGTGGTAGATTTTATTGCTGAGATTTTTCAGGGTGGTTTCTCTGCGGAAGGGGATACAGGCCTCAAATGTGCTGTTTCTTGTATCCCAAAGCCCTGCTTTGGTTGTTTCCTCTATCTCAAATACTCTTCCTCTAAATTATCCTAAAACTGTCTTCTCATCTTTTATGTATGAGCTGAAGAGTCACCTCCTAAGAGACTGCAGCTCATTACCCTCCTCTCCTCGGGCTAGTATTTCTCTCTCAGTGGCTCTCAGCAGGTATCCCCTCCCCACCCTCCAAAGAACAATTTTCAATTTCTAGAAATATGTTTGACTGTTACAACTGGAATGCTAGCTGATGAAGGACAAGGATGGTGCTAAATATCCTATAACCCACAGCATAGCTCCCCATAAAAAAACTTAGCTGGTTCAACATGCCAATAGCATCAAGATTAAGAAATCTTGTTCTCATCTGTTATGATCTGGATCTAAAATGTTCCCTGTAAGTCTCATGTGTTTAGAAGTGAGACTTTTGAAAGATGATTGGGTCATGAAAATACTATACTTGTCAGTGGATTAATGTTTTGATGAGTTTATGGTTGAATGTGTTCTCAGGAGGTGGTACCCACTTGGAGGTAGATCAATGGGTATGTGACCTAGAAGGGTGTTCTCTTGTCCTTGGGGCCTCCCTTTTTTCTCTGATTCCTAGCCACTGTGGGGTGAGCAGCTTTTCTCTTCCATGCCCTTCCGCCATGCCATTTCTGCCTAGGGATTAGCTAACCATGGACTGAATCATCTGAGACCACAAGCTCGTATAATCAGGATCTGTACGATTTTTATCTTTCAAAATATCAACAAATAGAAAAGGTGAAAATTATTGAAAACAAGTGGGTACCACCCCTTTTCACCATCACAGCTGTCAGTGTGATCTTGTGGCTTTCTTTTCTTTTCTTTTTTTTTTTTTTTTGCATTGTGGCTTCTATAACTTAGGTATCTCAACTCCTACTATGAAGAGGGATGGAAATGAAGCCATTTGTACATATGCTACAACTGGCAAAAAATAGCAATGTATTGATTTGGGTTGTCCAGCGACACTGTTTCTTCTCTATCTCTTTTCATTCCTGGTCTGGGTTGCATTGAGAACACAAATTCTACTCACATATATTAATAGCTTTCTAAAATGTAAGGTATTGGTCATGAAATGAAAAGAATGATTTAAAGCACTAAAAGAGGGCAGAGTTTCAACCTGGTACATTGTAAATAAGTAAAGAAGATAAAAGAAAGTGCAACCTGTCCTGATGTAAAATCTGAGGTTGCCTTAGTATGGTTTCATCAATAGAATGGAATAATATATTAGCAGGTGCATCTAACTAGCAAATGTGATCAGGAGCATTGTGGTAATAAAGACAGAAAAGTGCCTCAACAGCTTTAAAATTCACAGATGGCAAATCAAGTAAAAGATCTGTTTATCACTCTCTGAGCATTCTGCAAAATGCACATCGGAGGGCTAGGGTATTTCTAATGGCAACTGCCACAGTTTTGAAAACCTCAGTGGAACCCTTGGTTCTATAATATTTAGCTCTCCCAGTGTCTAGCAGAACAGGGAAACCACTTTTCTGACCACACAGTTGTGAAACTGTTCTGCTTTGCCAAGAGTGTCTAAAGGCAAAAATAAGAGAGTCAGACATGCATAATAATGCATTGGAGATTGTTACACAAATAACTTTATATATAGCATTGCAGAATATTAAAAAGCTGCTTTCTAGTGTTCAGGCTGTCTACAGTTCACTGAATGTTATATACATTAATTGCATGGCTTTGATACCACTTTTTATGTAATCAAAATAAAATTAATTAACAAATTTTACAGTCATCTAGAATTCTAATGCAATTTGAACATAATTCTTAATCTACTTTATACTTTAAAAACATTTCAATATTGTCCCTCTTTATTTGCATTACATATATTTAAGTATTTTATGAAATTTAGAAAGTTCTACAATTAGGGCATTGTTTTTCTAGTTATGGAGGGTTTTTTCATTTTTCTTTTCTTTTTCCTACTTTTTCTGCCTTCCACCGATTCCCTTTTCTTCCTTTTTAAAAACAATTCATGCAAGGTTCAACCCTTTAAAACCCCAAATTAAGGATTAATCAGCATGTTTAAGAGTATCTATTATCAAATTCAAATATGAGAAGATATACTCGATAATATTTACTCCTTATGTTAGCTTTTCATTGCTGTGGCAAAATACCTGACATACCCACTTAAAAGAGAAAAAGTTTTTTTGGCTTATGGTTTATTTCAGTCCGTGGTTAGCTGGCTCCAATGCAAAAACATCATAGCAGAGGAAAACTCACCTCACGGCAGCCAGAAAGAAGAGAGGGTTGGAAAGAGCCGGAGAGAGGAATGGTAACAAGGATATGTTCTTCCGGGTTATCTCTGGTTCCAGTTACCTGCCTCCTCCTCCACCAGGCCCTGCATTCTAACAGCACATTCAGCTAATCAGTGAATTAATCCATTGATGAGGTGTTCCAGATCTATCACTTATTAACTGTGACCTTGGATAGGTGCTATTTCACTCATTTTTGGAATGGGAGTTATAGCACGTGTACTTACCTTGCAGTTTTTATGTGAATAAAATGAAATAATTCATGAAGCACTAAGAATAGTACAAACTATGGAGAAGGTATTTGATAAAGAGTAAACTTCCTTCCTCTCTTCCTAGTCATCTGCATGCGTGAGTGCGTTATAATTGCAGGTACTGTACTTGGGAGTAACAAACGAGATGTTATGAAATCACTTTGCAAATAGAAAGTGCAATATCAACACAAGCAGTGAAAGTGATAGAATTTATGATCCTACAAATGACAAAACTGTACATGTGTTGAGAACCTGGTGAAGATTCCATGTAAATTTTGAAGTTCTTCAGTAAAGGAATGGTGAGTTGTTTTTGAATTGCATGTATGCTGTATTGAAAATTCATGTCTATGTAATCTGAGGATAGTTAAGGTAAGTGAGGTCAAACTATAATGATTGGTAAATTAAGTGTATGAAATACATTTTGACTTATGATACTTTTAATTTGTCAGTATGTAACCCCATTCTAATAAGACAAAGAACATTAGTACTACCTCTCTTTTTACTTGTTATAATTTGTGCAATTTACAATGATATAAAGATATTGCCTTAACTTAAAAAAGTAAGATTATAAAAAGCTCTATGGAAATCCTTTTACAAAGAGAAATTAAATCTGACATTCTCTACATATAAGAGCTCCCAAAGTATTGGATTCGTTTGTTTGTTTGTTTTCGGAAATTCATCAAAGAAGAAGGGATGGACTTGGAGCTGGAGAAAGCTTTTGAGCTTCTAGCTGCATCAGTCCCATCCATTTGCTAAACAGGTGAACTATGCAGACCAGAATAGATGTGTGTGTGAGAAGGAAGCAGGGACTAAAAAAGACTTGATAGCTTTTGATAAATTTTTATAATAAAATTCTTTTAAAAACTAAAATCATACTGAGTGTGATTTGAAAATTCTATTTTGCCTTCTAAATAGTTTTGGGCTATGCAGGCTGCAGAAGGAAGAGAAATTAAGCAAATTTGGCCTATGTTTGTGTTAGTTTCTCTAGGGAGAGATGCAATTTTCTTCATGGTACGCCCTCCCTAAGTGCAGGCCCTCTCTAAGATCTCTGGTATACATTTATTGAGTGAATATGAAGTTGAATAAAGGGAAGAGCAACTGAATGGAGTTGATATTTCCAATAGGGGTAGAATCATGCATCCAAAATGTTTCAATTACTGTTCGATTTCAACTTATTGTAGAAAACAAAAGAAATGCACGGGGTTTGGTGAGGTGAGGTTTTTACCCTTCCATTTTTTCCTAAGTTCAGCTTCACAGATCTGTGGCTAGTCCATACCCAACCAGTTTATTTCTCTTTTCTAAGAAAAATATGTACACACAACAGTACTACATGTACTTACAAGTTGATTGTTGGACATATACTCACAAACAAGTAAAGCAAAGCTGACAGTAAGTATTCTAAAGATCAGTAGTATAATGAACTGAATAGTATTTTGTTTCAAACCTTGTTTTGTCTTACTTTTTAAAAGATCTTTCTTCTTAAAATTGGCACTGTCATCAGCATTGTGTTCTGGTTAACTGGGATCCTGTGCAGCACTTGGACTGGGGAGAAATGGGAAATGCTTCTCTAAATGGGGGCACAGTGCGTATCAGCAGGCAGGATAGTTTCAGACATTGTTGCTGAAAGTTGTATTGAAAAGAAATCCTGCCCTCATGTGCCCGTTCTCTCATAACTACCATGACTAGTGCCTGGATCTGGGTGTGGCGTCATCGTCAGGGAGTAATCAAAATGCACACTCATAGAACCTGACTTGCCATATGCAGTCTGCCCAGAGACCTGCAGAGGTTTTGCTACTCATTATACGCAGGCACACATCTGTAAAGGAAGGGATCACCTAACCAGTGCAGTAATTGAAAAGTACTTTATCTTTTAAATATTTATTTATTTATTTATTTTTACATGTTTGTAGTACACAATGTTTACATTCCTTGTGGTAAATTGATACATGTGCATAACACGTCTTAATTCTTTTTTTTCATTCTTTTTCCCCTTTTTCTCACCCAATTTCTTGATTTTCTTCCCTTTTGAGAAAGATCTATCTCCTTACTCCCTATTACCTATCTCTTAATTTTCTCTTTATTTTTACTCTAGTTTTCTCATATAAGAGAAACAATGTGATATTTAAGTTTTTGTTTCTGATTATGGTTTCAAGGTACATTCATTTTCCTACAAATGACTCAGTCTGTCTTTCTTTATGGCAGAATAGTACTCCATAGGTGTAAAGACCACATTTTCTTTATTTATTCATCCGTTGATGAACATGGGGGTTACTTTCAAGATTTCGCTCTTCTAACTTGTACTGCTATAGACATGGGTAGGCATGTGTCTCTGTAATTTGATGTCTTTAATTTTTTTGGGACAGTACTAGAAGGGGAATAGATGGGTCAAATAGGATCTCTAGTTTTAGATATATATGGACTCTCCATACTGATTTCCATAGTGGTTGTGACACTGCATGATAGATCCAACAGATGGATTCCAGGCTATTGTGTACCACAAGCAAATAATTGCAAATGTACATGGTAAAAGAAAAAATAGCTACATTTATTGATGATAATGGGAAGAGGTGCTCACAAACAGAAAAGTGGTGTTGGGCATCTGAGAAGTAAAAAGCACACACAGATAAATGAAGTTTTCAGGTTTGAAAAAATGTGCACCCCAGCCTGGGTGCCTCTCTTTGGATCTATGGATATGATTGAAAGGAATGATTGACAGGGTGCTGAGTCATCTCAGGGGCATCATAACACTCATGCTTGTCCCATAATCCATCCTGATTAAACTATGTACATGAGATGCAGTGTGTATGTATGAACCTTAATGACAATCCAGTGAGGAAAGGTTACTAAAGGTCAGGCCAAGAGATCTAGCATTCATATGCTCTGACCTGGAGCTTCAGAGATTTCTTGGGTCTTTTTTGGTTTATTTTTGTTTCTCTTAGAACAGTGAAGGGTGAATGATCCTGGGATGTTTCCCAAGTTGAGCTGGGTGAAGTGGGGGCTGTCTCTCAGCCCCAGTTGTGCCACCTGTACTAGTTTTGCTAGTTTACTTTTCCACCAGTAATGCCGAAGCTTTCCCCCACCACTTCTTGCGTTTTTCTCAGCATTTGTTATTATCTGATTTGTTGATGATGGCTATTTTTTCTGCGAATAGGATGGAATCTCAAAGTTTAAATTTGCATTTCTCTAATCCAGTGATGCTGAGCATTTGTTTCTGTATTTACTGGCCATCTGTACTTCCGTGAAGTGTATATTCATTTTGCTTGTCCATTTTTGATTTAGTCTTTTTTGGGGGATGGTCTATTTTTTGGAGTTTTTTAATACATTTAGATATGAGTTCTCCATCTGCAGAATCACTGGCAAAATTTTTTCCCATTCTATAGATCGTCTTTCCACTTTGCTGCTTATTTCTTTCATTGTGCAGAAGCTTTATAACTTAATATGTTGATAATTATACCTATCTTGTCTTCTAGCAGATTAAGTGTTTCTGGTTTAACATTTAGTGTTTTGATCCATTTTGATTTTACTTCAGTACATAGTGAAAGATGAGGGTCTAGATTCAATCTTCTGCTGTGGATAGCCAGTTTTCCAAACACCATTTATTAAAGAAGTTCTTTTTACTGTGTGTTTTTGCCTCCTTTGTCAAAGATCAAATAGTTGAATCTACTTGGAGTTGTATCTGTATCCTCTATTGTGTTCCACTGATTTGCATGTTTGTTTTGTGTCAGTACCATGCTGTTTTTTTTGTTTTTTTTTTTTTTTTTTAAATCACAGTAGATTTGTAATATGACTTTAGGTCTAGGATGGTAATGTTTCCTGCTTTGCTCTTGCTTTTTCTATTCTGGGTCTCTTTTGGTTCCAAGTACATTGTCTTTATTTGTATACTTGTAATAAGACCAATTCCTTTTCTTTGAGATGTGTTCTCATTTTATTTGAAAGCAAATTTAATTTCTACATAATAAACATCCATGGTTTGTCTACCAGCAATCACACTGAAGCAGGGTTGAGTTGAAAAACCATCAAAAAGCATGAAATGAATGATGTATTTCTTTAACAATATAAGCCAGAAGTCAAATCCTGAACTAGAATATAGACAAAAACCCCACAAAAAACAAATAAGGAAACAAAACATTCACATAGTATCTCTGTGAAAGAAACACTTGGTAGCATTTATTGAGGGCTTACAATGCATGGGTGCTTCACAAGAATTAGCTAATTTGACATTCCCGAAAACTGTAGGAGGAGAAGCAGCACTATTGCTGTCGTTTTCATTTCACAGGAAACTGCTCCTCAGTTTGGTTCAGTAACCTGACTAAGACCACAGACCAGATATGGGATTTAAATTCAGGACTAACTGCGTGTGCCTGTGCTTTGTGAAATACAAACTTTTGCATAGTTTGTATGTATCATGCTGTGATGTGAAATAGCACAAATATTAGTTATGTTAATTATTTGGGATTGAAGAATAAAGAAAAATCTTTTTATGCCTAGGTAAATTAAAAAAAGCTTTGTTCCTTTTACATCCAGAAAGCAAAAAACATACAGTGGTATGCACAGGAATTGGATTTTGGATTTCAAGTACTTTCTGGTAAGGATAAGGAAATAGTACAGAGTCTATATATGTTACTGCTCAGAGGAAGTAAATCTATCGAGTATAAATTTGTTCTACCTACTTTCTGTGACTCACATGTTTTAATATTTAAGTCAAAACTGTGAAGAATAATGTTCTCCCATTTACCTATGCTACCTTTATATTTAGTTTTCCTTAAGTGTCTTACACTTTTTTTCTCATTAATAAATAGGCAATATCAATGAATTTTCTGGCATGTTTTATTGTTTTCCTTCATATTATTTACTTTTTCCTCTGAGGGCTGCTTTTTCTTTGCTATTTTCCCCTTTTATTTTGCTGACAGACATGATTCTTTTCTCCTTGAAAGAGATGAAGGAACGTTTCTGTTTAATGATAACAAAATATCAAAACAAAATGCACATAAAAATTAATAGGTTAGGAGTTGTGAATTATGTTAGGTAAAAAGTACTATATTATGTCTTTGGTCACGACCCTCTCCCTCTTGCTTCTACAAAGAGATGACTAATAAATGACTTCTCTGAGATAAAAACCTTGGAGTAAACACTGAAGTTTTTGTATCTTCCAATTTCTTTGATGATTATTTGTTTGCCTAGATTGTTGAGATTTTGTGAAAATATTTTATTAAAAAGAAGTCTACAGGTAGACTTATAAAAATGAAGTAATTTTGCATGTGAGTCAAATTATGACCTTCAGCTAGGGAGATCATTCTGAATAATCTGGGGGGACCAAACCTAATCACTTGATTCCTTAAAAGCAGAGACTTTTTCTTGGTTTTGTGAGAGACTGAAGACAAAAGCAGTGCAGCTAGGTTTAAAGATGGAGGAAGGGGGCATGAACCGAGGAAAGCAGTTGGGCTGAACAAGCTGCAAAAGGCAAGGAAATAGATTTTCCTGTGGAGCCTCCAGAAAGGAATGCAGCCCTGGAGATGCCTTGATTTCAGTCCAGTGAGACCCTTTTCTGACTTAGTTTTTTTTCAAGTTATTAAACTTACAGTAATCTGTTATGACACAGTAGAAAACTAATACATATTCTGCAAAAGAATATTACAGAGGTACTTTTAAAGTTCTCTCAGGTCAAGGGAAATATCCATTGATTACCTGTAGTCAGTCTTTCATTGTTTGGAATTAATTTTGTCAATGGAACAGATAAAAGTTTGTTTCACAGCTTAGACATTAAATAAAAAGGTACCATTTGTTTTCTTAAATTACTTATAGAGTTAAAAACTGAATCATATGTTGTTAAAGGATTATTAATAGTTCTATAATATCACTCCTGATTGATTTTCAAATGAAATGACACACTATTAATTTAGATGAGATAAAATATAATTGTAAACAATAATTGATCATCACCTTTATCCATTTATCTAACTACAGGAGACTGTTTTCTTTTAAAATTTAATAAATTGTCCTTTTTTTCTCTATCTCACTTTAAGAGATTTTGTTAGTTTGTAAGTTATTTTCTTTTATTTTTATTTCAATGTAATGATCATTTAAATTTTAGAAGCAATTGCCATGAACTTAAAATGACATCTACATTTAAAGGACATATCTACCTTTGTGACAAGCACCCTGGGCACCACAAAGTCTTTGATGTTAGCTTAAGGGCCCACCATGTCCCAGAGCCTTGGATGCCACCACAGAAGGATTTGGTCCCTGAACAGTCAAGTCAAGGGTAGTGCAGGCATTGGGGTACATGAGGTTACACTTAGACTTCTTCTAAAGAGTTAGTTCAGTACAGGTGGAGAAATGTACTTGATGGCCTTTGAGTTGACCTTTCCACTGGCCCCATTCATTATAGCATACAATCTGACCTAGTCAGAAAGTGCTTTTCCTTAAAATAACCACACATGATAGTATTGTATCAAATATTGTTGTGCTATGAGACAGATGTCAATCCTGAACCTTGTGTTAGCATCATAAACAGAGGTGATTGATTTTCTTTTCTACAGACTAATATTTTACTGAAGCTTGTCTTAGTTATGCCAGGATTTCACTTTTGTTACTGTATATGCTGAGAAGTATAGTGGTGAGTTTTGGAGTTTGACTTGCAAAATTAACACGGATTACAAAGTTGATCTTCTTCGGGATAATTGTGTCATTATCAACATCATACTAAGTGCTCATTATTGAGAGGAAAAATGAAACCTCATTTATTCTTTGATTAGTTAATTTTGCAATTAATTGATTGCTTTATTCAACAAGAACTCAAAGGATCAGCCAAAGCATTTTTGAGGTTTCACAGAAGCAGAAAACAGTTTTTTACCCTGTAGAAGCTGCAATTCTGTTGGGGTGGAGAAACTCATGATCAAACAGAGATGTGGAAGGACAGATGACCAAAGTCACTGATAAGGAATTTTATGGTTGTGAAGTTGGAATTTTGGAGGGACTCCAGGAAAATAGTGAGCTGGATGGGCACAGTCAGCAAGATGAAGTATTTTTAAAGGGGAAAAGCTTTGAATTAGGGTTTCAGTAAACGACGGCTTTGAACGAGTGAAATGTGCACACTTTCACTGCAGGAAGAACACACAGAGATAGGCAAGCAGCAAGGCTGATGGGGAGTCAGTCACAGTTATGTCACTGTTTGGCCCCAGCACATTGAGAAACTTTAAAAATTACAAAAGTCAAAGCAGAGCTTTATTTTGACATTTTAATATTCCATTTGTCATTTCAAGTGAAATCTGGTGTGGAAAAGGGAACAAACTTCCAATCCCTGAAAACATGGCTTGACTTGTGTCTATTAATCCTTTTGATATAAAGTCTCTTAGAAAGATTTTCCTTATGTAAGTGTGACTCAGGAGTAATTTATGCTGATTTCTCTGGCTGTCTTGCCAAAATCAGTCTCATTACTTGGTATTCACATTTTCCATATTCCATATAATTAGCCTATGAGGAAAGCTAGTTAAATGAGGAAGTTAGGAGCACTTCTTATGGATTAACCATCAAGGGCTTTGTTCAAATGGGGCCATTTAAAAAGTATACTGTTCTTGGTTTTAAAAATAAAATGTGTTTGATGCTTAAACAGAAATGGCTTAGAGTCAACAAGTGTTCCTTATATTTTCGTTGTGGTACGGAAACAATAAATGAATCTCCAGGGTAATGGAAATGGAAACTTTCTTCAGTCTTCTACTGTTATTTTATAAACTTCTAGCAGTGGAATGGATATTTAAAAATAATCCAACTCCCTTATAAAAACAATCCTGATAAAGATGATGATTAGTGCTTATTGCTACCCATGTATTAGCTCACTTAATTTTTACTGCACTGCTATGAACATTATCCTCATTTTACAGATAAACAAAGCTTAGATAGATTATCTAATGTGCTCGAGTCAGTGTCAGAATTGGTGTTTGAATCTAGGTTTCTTTGAGCTCTAAATCCAAGATCCATGTTCGTTCGTTAGTCTCCATTAGTATATTACATAGCTGAGAAAACTGAGCCAAAGAAAAGCTAATTAAGTTACTGAAAGCACAGGACCACGTAAACAGCTGTGTAGAAATGTCGTCTTTGAACTCAGAGCCTGTTGGTGAGGTGATAGAAAACATCTGTCTTTGTATGCTGTCTATCGCCAGTGGGGGCTGCTTGTTTTTGAGATGCGGCCTCTCACTGCTTGCTCATGCTTCAGGTACAATTCACGTTATGACAGACGTTGGATGTTAATGTTTTGGGGTTCTTGAGTTAGATATTTTTTCACGTTTCTATTTTCTGATGCGTGGAGCTATGATGAAAATGATTTCTGAAAACAATTGTAGAAAATGTTTCCTGAAACCAGATATCCAGAAAATTTGGGCAGGGATCTTTTAGAGATATTCAAGCTTCTGGGACATTTCCTAAATTATGGTAGCACTTTTTGCCCATTTTTCCTTGCAGGTTATAAGACTCTGTAATATTTGAGAAGGTGACTCTGAGGATATGTTCTATAACTAGTGTTTTTGGCCCAAAGTATTAACAATTGCTCAGGAGAAACTAGTATCTCAACTCTGAGCCTCAGGAAGACTTGGAGCCTCTTGAAATGCCCCAGGAGTGTTGCTTTAAATTAGAATTGGGAATTAATCCATCTCATATTCACTTTGAAGTTTTGGGCTGTGGAGTTGACCCACTCAGGGATCTACTCTGATAAGGAAAAGTAAGTTTCGACTGAATTGAATTTTCCAACAAATGATATAAAAATTTCCATACCACAGCCTGATCCACCTGCCAGGGTCATTGCTGTGAACTCTTTTTCTATTGACTAACACATTTTGGACATTGATGGGAGTCACGACTTTTATATTCTCATTAATTCTTGAAGGTACCATGATATAGTATCCCTTTTTAAAAGAAAAAAATTTAAAATAACAAAAATATATGAAAAGCATAAAAAATAAATCTGTGTTTTGTATTTACTTACAGAAAGACTCAATTGCTTACCATTCAGGGTCATAATTGAACATTCTAACATGATTTTATCCTTAAAAGATGTATAGCCTTCTAGAGAAACAGTAGATACTCACGCTAGACATATAGTAGTTATATGGGTGGCAGAGGAATTATGTACTGCAATTTCTCCAGGGAGACAGCACTGACTTTGGATTAGAACAACGCAGTAAAATGAGAAGGTGGGAAATGAATAAGAGTTTCCACAAGGGCAAAATATACAGTGAGGCTTGAAATTGTGAAACATGAGGTGCATATATGGGATAAGCTTTTCAGTCCACCCTTGTGGGGTCACAGTGTCAAACATTCCTCAAGGAAGTGGAGTAAATGTAGGAGCTGTGTACCGCATGGTTCCAGCCCCGATACTTCTTCTTCAACAGAAGAGCTTTGGTATACTTCCAGTTGGATTAGACATTTTGTTTTAATACCATCAAGAATGTGAAGATGGCAGCTCAGTCCTCATACTTGTTCGGAACATGACCTTCATTTGCAGTAGTCCCTGGGGTTCTCGTGCAGTATACAATCTGAAATGCTCCCTGGCTCAGAGTCAAGTATTTTTTATGTCTCTCAGACTTCTTTTCCTTTGTAAGCACTGATGGGCTCCCTGAGAATTGTGATAAAGTGCAAACCTAGCCAGTGAAAGCAAAGAAGCCATAAATTAATGTATAGAAGCTCAGAGAGCCTTTTTTTCAAACAGTCTGGTGTGTGAAACCATAGTATGCAGTATCTCCCAGAAACAGATTTTAGAGTTCAGCCCCCTAAAGAAGCTACTACCCCATCTTCAGCCATGCCTTGGGAATTGGAAAAACAAAACAAAACAAAACAACAACAACAACAAAAAAACCTGCAAATGGACTAAAATTTAAATGAAGCTTTAGTAGATACGACACACTTTGGTTAGCTATTCAGAATAATGATGCATAATTTGGTAGAATAAAACATATGCTCCTCTCTTTTGCATTTGTTCTATTTACGTCCTTCAGGTTTTTATTTGAAAAGGTACTTCACATATATGCTGGGCCCCAGGTAGTATTTCCTAATCAGAGTCTTGTACAGATCTCTCCATGTTGAGTTTACTCATGATGTGGCAATACATTAGTGGGAGCAGCAGTTGTTAAACAACATTTTATGAAAAAAGAGGAAGAAATGTGTTTTATCAGTTTTTTACCACAAATTAAAATATACATGCACAATCATGAGTTTTAATAAATGTGACATAAGTTAACAGAGCATGGAAGACAGAAGAATGGAAAATGGTGTTCCTAAATCAATTTAATGTGCTAAGAACCCCACATAAACAACAGATTGGGCCTTTTCAGCAAAACACACGAGAAAAATAAAGGTTTTCAGAGACTGTTCACTATATATTCTTCATCAAATTCCAGGGGAGATTATCTGATGACATTAAGTACAAATTCAGTTATAAGAAATTTGTCCTCTTGGTAGCTAGTGTTGAGAGTATTATTTATATTAACAGGCAAAATAGTCTGACAGTACACAACAATTATCTAAATTCTATGGGTGTGTCTGTGCCCATTAATCTGGATAATGATGACATATATCTTATGGCACTACATTAATTTATGGGTTACCATAATCTCCTGGAATCTAGAGAATGTCCACTTGAAGATTAAGGCATCAGAGTGATAGCCAATAGCTGATAGACAGGTGAAAAGTCCTGATTTTCAAATAACAAAAGAAACTTTCCAATTAACTATAAATGAATATAATTTGAGTACTAGCCTCTTTTATTCATTAGATTCCTCAGAACTAGTTCATTGCTAGAAGGTTAAGAGTGTGAAATTAAAGTACTCTCCTTTTTCATATGATAAAAACAATGCGGGTAGTTAAACCGTCAAATGCATTGAACCCAGAAATAGAGATTCTGATTTCTGTAAAGCTGTAATTTCATTTCAACATTCTTTAGCTCTGGAGCTGCTTCTGATATTGCAGAATGATTTAGTCTTAGCTCTGATGTGATTGAATTGGTATTTTTCAGACTATTAACATATAATTGAATCAGATGAAAAATAAATATCTAGGAATCAAAATATGATACCGTTTAGTTTTTGTTTTGTCAGAAATACTAAATGAGAGCAATTTTTAAATTTAATATATGAACTTCTTGTCCATTGATAATCTTTGTTGTATCACATAGGCTATTTAATTCTCCTCTCTAAATTTAGAAAAAAATTCTCATTGTCAGATACTTACAGAAAAGTTCGAAGCTTTACCAGGCCGCTTGACTAAAGGAACCAAGAACAGAAAAAAAACAATCCACTTTTAGCATAAGTGTTATTTACTTCAAACTAGTATTTAACTAATTACAATAAAAATAAGGCCGGAGTTCAAAAAATAATGTTTGAGATAAATATGCAATAGAAAAATATAAGCATCTTCTTTCAGTTTGGTTACTTAGTTCAGTACTTGCAAATATGCCTAGGTTCCACATTTGTAAGTCAAAATATTGTTTCTGTTTTTTTTTTGCTTTTAGTAACATTTATTTTTGAAAATATTTTTTTATTCGTATATGTTTGCAATGTATAATAATTTTATTTTGGGGAATTGGCACATATACGTATTGCATCTTGATCCTCCTTCCCCATCCTTTTGTCCCCCCTTTTCTGGATCCCCTTCCCATCTTTTGGTGGAGGCATCATTGGTCTGAGTCTTAACCTCTCCCTCTAGCACTCCTTTTCTTTTCTTTTCTTTTCTTTTCTTTTCTTTTCTTTTCTTTTCTTTTCTTTTCTTTTCTTTTCTTTTCTTTTTATCACCCCTTTTCTACTTACCTTTGTGGTCTCTTTTCACTAAGAATGGGACATAATTCTCTGTCTGAGCACTATCTGGCTTTTTGTGGCCAATGGGCTGAGGTAGAGGGGAAGGGAGCCTGTTCTGAGCTTAGGCCTCAGAACCCTTGTACATTCCTGATGGTGAGCTCCTTTTCCATTGCCATGACAATGGGTCTGGATAATCTGCTGCAGGATGAGAGACATGGGGAACAGAGCTGAGTCATCTCAGTTGCCCCAGTCAAGGAGAGCTGGTATCAGCAAACAGCCAGCTGATTGTAGACATGTGAGCAAGTCTGGAAAAGATTAGCAGAACCATTGAACCAACTCCCAGCTGACCTAAGCATAAAAAATAAATGCTTATTGCTGAGTGCTACTGAAGTTTTTGTGAGTCTTTGTTATGCAGTACTGTTATGGAAGTAGCTATCTGATACATTTCTTCTGCCAGTCATCCATAAGAGGACAAACTATGTTGATGACTTAGTTGTATTTTTACAATAATAGGGATGAGCTGCTGTAAGTTGGTTGCTCACTTTCAAAAGATTACCCTAGTAGTATAAATTCAGCAATGGGGTTGATTGGCTTTTGGGTCATGAAATGTTGTTTAACCTTGGAGAATTCAGTGGGTCATGAATAGCAGCAGAGTCTTTGACCTTGATTTTTTTCATCTTGAATTATCAATTTTATCTCCCTCCCTTTCATGCTTCTATTTTAACTTTCTCTTTCGTGTTCAGCAGATATTGACTAAATGTTTATTTAGAGCCTCCTATGTGTCAGGCAGTCATTGTGGGGCACAAGGGCTGGATTAAGGGAAAGTTTATAAAATGCAATTTATTTGAACCAATTAATAAGAAATTAGTTAGATAAAGCATCAACTTGGAGGTGTTTGCATATTGAAATATTGACTATTTTGGAATGCAATTCTGACCTTAGGAGGAACAAAAAGAAAGAAACTAAATCTGCTACCTAGGGCAAGTGAGACAGAAATCTGCAGATTCTCTATCAAATTGAATATAATGATTCCCCTCCACCCAGCCAGTTCTAAATAAAGCTGCTTCTCTGCACTGGAGATGAATCATTGCATTCATGATAAGGCACTTGAGAATTACTGTTGTTTACAGAAAGCCTTACCAGTAGCATGGCTTAAGAATACCCTACAGTTAAAACACAAACATATTTGCGATGAGTGATGGAAAATAGCTCAAACCTGCTTAGGTCCGCAAGTCTTTCTAACATCCAGAATGCACTCTTATTAGGCAGTTGGGGAGGAAATGCCAGCACTGGAAAGGGAATGCTCAGGGTAGATATTTGACCAATATCTAAATTCCTATAAAGGCACTTTCGAAGCTTCTAAGTTTAATGGCAGTTTTGGATTAATAATAAAATATAAAAATCTGAGGGATGGAAACCATGAGACAGTAAAATTTCCTTTCATTACTTTGGAGATTCAGTGTTTGTATTATCATTTAATACAAGATAAAAGAACAGAAGTGGGAGTTTGAGAGCTGATTGGAGGATATTTGTTGTCACCTCCACCTTGGTGGATTGACAGGAGAGGCTCTGCCAGGTCAAGGTGAGTGAGTGTCCTCAGACTGGTCTGAATGGTTTGGATTCGACTCTCTGGATATGGTGAATATTACTTGATTTATTAACAAAGCTTGCTTGCTATTTGATAAACACTGTACCAGGCATGGCTGGAGGTGCCCTTGATAGATTGATTGGAAAGATTAAACATGGCATGAGAACAATTTAGAAAAAATGATGTCAGAAGTAGTACATAGTCCTAACAAGTACAAAATAATAAAGCGTCTGTAACACTCGATTCATTAAGGGTTTATCAAGTGTTTGTCCTTTGCACAATGCTTGAGATGAAGATGACATGGAAAGGGGTACAGATAGCCCCTTACTTTGAATATATTGGCAGAGATTTGTCTTCTTTTTTTATTTTAAAGATAATAAAGCAAAGCAAAGCAAAACAAAATGAAACAGAACAAAACAGATCAGAGCAAAACAATGCAAGTAACAGAGGATTTCAAAACAAGACAACAGGAAATCAACAGTGGCTACCATAATGTTTCTTCTTTTCTTTGAAATAGTTGTCCATACCCTCACACACAATAAATTAATATAAAATGAAATAGTATAGAACTAATCAAAACAAAAGAATGAGATCCTTATGGGTCTTCACAACCAGACAATAGGAAATCAATAATGGCTACCATAATGTCTCTTGTTCTCTTCAAAATAGCTGTCCACACGTTCACACATATTGAAATCAAATAATAGAAAACAGACTAAAACCAATCAAAACAAAGAATGAAAGCATTACTGGACTTCAAAACAAGATGATAGGAAATCAGTATTGGCTACCATGATGTCTCGTTTTCTTCAGTGTGGTTGCTCATACCATTCCTCATAATAAAATCAATTCTTGTAAACTTTAGGAGAAGTTCTAGTCATATATAAGCCTATACATGTACATCTATCCCTCTGTATTAGTGGGAAAAACAAAACAAAACAAAACAAAGTATAATAAAAATAAGAAACACAAGAGACAAATAAATAATGATAACAAAGAACCCAAAACAATAACAATGTAGGCTTTCAAAACCAGGTGGTAGGAGCATAACAAATTTTGTTGTTTTGCATAGTTATCTTCAAAAGTGTTACTCAAATTACCAGATACAGACATACAAAATTGATCTAATCTACGAATGCTAACTGTTTTGTTTCAGGAACCAATAGAATTAGTACAATCATCTTAGTAATCTTAAGTGTATCTATACAAATTTGTATCTTTTTTCTTTTCTCATCCTTCTTTTCTCCTTTTTCCTGAGTTAGTTTTTCTCTTTGAGCAGTTTCTTACCTTTTCACAATATTTCTCGAAGATTTTGTATCTTATTTACTCTTTCAGTTTCTTACACTATGGAGACAATATGGTATTTACATAGGTCAGTTCGATTTATTTCACTCATGAGTATGGTCTCAAGTTGCATCCATTTACCTATAAAAGCCTCAACATGGTCCTTCTTTATAGCTGAGTAGTATTCCATTATATAAAAATACCACATCTTTTTTTTTTATCCATTCCTCAGTTGATGGGCATTTGGGTTGTTTCCAAGATTTAGATATTACAAATTGTGCTGCTGTAAACATGGGTGCACATATATCACTGTTGTATGATGTTTTCAGTTCCTCTGGAAATATGCCCAGAAGTGGAATAGCTAGGTCAAATGGGACCTCCAATCCCAGCTTTTTGAGGAAACCCCAGACTGATTTCCACAGTGGTTACACCAGTCTACACTCCCACCGACAGGGCAGAAGAGTTCCTTCTTCCCCACAACCTCCCCAGCATTTGTTATTGGTGGTTTTCTTGATCCTGGCTATCCTTTCTGGAGTGAGATGGAGTCTCAATGTTGTTTTAATTTGCATTTCTCTAATGACCAGTGATTCTGAACATTTTTTCATGTATCTATTTGCCATTTGTATTTCTTCAACTGAGAAGTGTGTATTCATCTCAGATGCCCATTTTGGATTAGGTCTTTGAATTTCGGGGGCCTGATTTTTAAAAATTCTTTATATGTTCTAGATAGAAGTCCTTTGTCTGAGGGACAGTGAATTAAGATTTTTTCCCCCAATTTATGGGTTTTCTTTTCACAGATTTGTTCTTCTTTTTCAGTATTTTGTTGATAATGTCACATGAGAAGTTTTATCTGTTATTATTTAAAGACCATTGTCATTTAGAACACATAATTCTTGGCACAGCCCCTTCCTATCATGTCTTGGATCAAGCTAATGACCTCTATATTTTAGTTTTCTTACCTGTGAAATGGAGTCATCATCAATGGCTCTGATACAGGTTTGTTTGAGGATGCATCAAGAACCACTTTAATATCCCGTGAAGAAGTTCTCAGGAATGACATCTGCCAGGACAGTGTTTTGTCTTCCGAAAACTCAACACTGTGCTCTTCCCACTGCAGGCGCTCGGTAAGTGTTGCCAGGTGGAAGCACTGAGAACGGCTGATGCTAAAGGGCCAATTTAGAGATTATTCTGTGAGATTAAAAGAGTTCAGCAGAGGAATGATAAAAAGGAAGCTAAGAGAAGAGCTTTGATATTACTTAGTCCCATTCAATTATCGTTTTTATAGGTGAGAAAACAGGTCGTCTGAGCAATTCACACTAACATGAGTCATTCCATCGGAATGCACAGAGAATTATATGAAGATATTTTACTGCAGAAAAATTGTATTTGTGTGGAGAAATGAAAAGAATGAAAGAGATGAGAACAGGAACAATGGACACTGCGGCCCCATAACGGGGAGATTGGCACAGAAAGGTCTGTGAGGGACAGACAGGGTTAAGCATCACAGAAGGAAAGGCCAGGAGTTTATGATTCAAAGGAGAGAAGATGAGAACATTAAAGACAAGTACATGACAAAGGAGTTTGTGCTAGTTATGGTCCACTAGCTGGTGGCTTTGGAGGTTACTTTGTGCACTGTTGTTTGCTATTTGTATGAAAATTCCTAAATTTGATGTTCTGAAGTCAAGGGTTGGAAACTCACTTTAATTATATAGTTAAACACACAGTTCCTCTTTGAAACTGGATGTTAAAAATCCATCGCTGCATGCTTTGATATGAACATTCGTCTTTGTGAAATGAATCTTCTCTCAAAATAATTTTATGCATAGTATATAAAATAATATATATATATATAATATACTATCTCACTTCTCAAGGCACACAGTGTTGGGGTTATTATAACCTTGATGTTTTGCTTTAAGTGATCTTTTAAATAGCTTGTGCTTATCTTTGTCAGGAATTACAACAGGCAAATCTGGGTTTGTTAATAAACACTGATTTGCTCTTATCGTGTATTCTCAACTAGAGAGGAGCTCAAGGGTGATTATTGGATAATGGGCTAGAGATGAAAATAAAAAGAGGTGAAAATTCTCCTCTTGATCTCACTGTTAAAGGGAACACCTGTATTAAGATAAATAGTGCCTCACTGAATTGTGCAGAAGTTGCTATTTCTTGGTTGTACACCACTTGAAAGCCAATTAGAACTGCCTGAATTGACATAGTTTCACTTGACAGACCTTAATACACCTATACTCAGATTCCTCATTTCATGAAACTCTTCCCAAAAGAGGTCCTCTAAACTAGGTTGCTTTATGCCTACCACAATCTATGATAATTACATACTATATGCAAAGAAAAGGAAAACGAAGAGGCAAGTATGATCAGCACTCGGATTGGGAGAAGGCCCCACAAGGAGGTGAATCCTATGTACACTTCTTTTGTGAAAGATCTGCTCCATCAAAACTGAAAAACCCTTGCCATAAAATTAGTATATTTCATATTCTATTTGTGAACAGATGAGGAGAAATAAACAAAGACATCATTTTAAAGATGTGGGCAGAGTCATGGAAAGCAAACAAATGGTAGTACAAAAAAGCACAGAATGATACCACATTATGACTGAAGGTACTTGAGGAATGTTTTTAAGAGATGGCTTCTAGGAGCTCTGGTATTGAGGGAAAAATGCAACCATTGTCCATTCTCAGAAAGCAGAAAGGGAACTAAGAAAATAAACAATCTTACCCTACTCATTTATTGCCCTCTTATCTCCAGCCACTTGACCATCATGGGAAATAAGAATGAAGGAATCTGTCAATGAAGACCATGAAGACCAGGAGGTTCCTGCTAGAGAAAGTGAAGAGAGTAGTGTTATCTTGAGAGGCAATGGAGAATATCCAGTGGAATACCTGTTATATTTCTTGGTTTGAAACTTCCTGAATGGCCAGGCATATCTAATCTAGGTCATTGTCTCCTCTTCCCTCAAAGCCAATCATAATTTAGTCATAAATCATAATGATTTAAAACTACTCATCACTTTCTGTTGTCTGTCCATCTGCTCTGCTTATCTCTTTATGTGTGTCTGGGTGGATCATGGAAGTATAACCTTGGGTACTCTATCTAGTCCCTTACCTCTTCCTCTCTGACACTAGTCTCTTGCTCTGATTTCTGGTTACCATGAACTGAGCAAACCCTTCTTCTGTGATATTTCTACTTTGGGGACTTCTGATCAGGGACTGAATTCCCTGAAACCATGAGCCAAATGAAACCTCTCCTCCTTTAAGTTGTGAGTGTGGGATACTGTGTCCCAGCAATGGGAAAGTTGACTATATATACATACATATTATATATAGTTGTATGTACATGTGTGTTACATGAATATGGAGTTTTCTTTAGCTCTTTTTTCCTTAAGGCTCAGCTCAATGCACATTATTAATTCATCCCCAAAATACCATAGTGAGATAGATAGTAATACACAGATAATGAGAAAAATAAAAGACAAATTTATTAAGATGATTAAGTGGGTAAATTTTTTATATATGCATGAATGAAAGATTAAAATAACCCACTTTTATACATAGATCCTTCTGCAAGCACCTATTCTTTAGATAGTACATTGTCAGGGATCCTGGATCCTCTTTTACTGGTTTACCCAAAACAGCAAATATAGTAAGGTCTCTTGGATAGTGTTAGCATCTGAACTGAAAAACTTGTCTGAGTTCAGTGCATGGGTGGCTATTTGGGTAAAGGAATGGAATGAGGAAGGTTCTTTTAATGAAGCCCAGCTAACCAGTTTTTTTCTTTTGTGTACTATGGTTTTTGTGTTGTGCCTAAAAATTCATTGCTTTGCCCAAGGCCACTTAGATTTTCTCCCATGTTTAATAATTTTGCATATTATATTTAGATCTATGATTCTTTTGAGTTAAATTTTGTAAAGTGTGTAAATTCTTTATCTAGGTTGTTTTTCTTTTTCATGTAAACATTCAAATATCCCTGTGCCTTTTTTTTTTTTCAGTAAAGACTAGCTTTGTATGTTAAAGTGCCTTTGCTTCTTCATCAAAAATTGGGTGATGACATTTTGGTGGGTCGATTTCTGAACTCTCTACTCTGTTGTATTTATCCATATGACTATTCTTTTGCTAGTACTACGCTGCCTCAATTACTGTGTATTCATAGTAAGTCTTGAAATTGGACGATGTGAGTTTTCAAATCTTGGTGTTCTTTAGTATTCTGTTGATTAGTCCAGCTCTTTTTTTCTTTCTGTATAAATTTTAGCAACAGTTAATCTATATCTGCAAAGTATTTTCCTGGGATTTTGGGTAGAATTGTTTCAAATCTTTACAAAATGGAAAAAATTTATGTCTTGAAACTATTAGTCTTCTTATCTATGAAAATGGAGTACTTTTCCATGGATTTAGTTGTTTTCTGATTTTAAAAAATCAAGTTTGTAACTTTCCTTAAATAGAGCTTGTACATATTTTGTTAGGTTTATACTTATTTCATTTTTTGAGTGGTAATGCAAATGTGCTTTTAAAATATAATTTTAGATTTTCATTGGTAATTGTCAGTATATAGAAAAGCAACTGACTTCTGTATATTAAGCTTCTGTGTTTATGTACAGACCTGGTTATCCTCAGTTATTAATTGTAGGATATTTTACCTCTACTGTTTTGGCTTTTCGACATACAGAATCATGTAATCTGTAATTAAAGACATTTTTCTACTTCCCAATCTGTTTACACTTTATTTTCCTTGTTGTTTTATCTCTTCAACTAGATCTTTTATGATGTTTATGAAGACGTTTATGTGTAATGGTGAGACATTGCCATGTTCATGATCTCAGCAATGTGATCACCTTCTTACCATTAAATATTAAGTTAACAGTAGAGCTTCTGTAGTTTTTTTTTTTTATCAAGTTGGGTAAATTTCCTTTAATTCCCAGTTTGCTGTTAACCTGTAGGTATTGGGCTTTGTCACATGGTTTTTCTGCAGCAATTAATACAATCAAGCAACTTTTCTTCTTTGGCTTGTTAATGTGGTAGATCACATTGATTAGCAATTGTTAAAGTACACTTACATATGTAGGATAAATCCCACTTAGCTGTTGCTATGATTTTAAAGACCCCAATCAAAATGTTGAAATTTAATCCTCATTGTGAGATATGAAGAAAGTGAAAATTTAATTCATCAACAGTACAGTAACATCTTGGATTATGAATGCTTCTGTGTGCAAACAATTTGGTTGTCAAACAAAAGCGTTCGTCAGAATTTTGCTTCTGCTCACAAACTGTGCATTGGATGACAAACATGGCCACACATCTTCACATCTACATAAACACAAACACAGTCCTCTTCCCCCAAATCATAAAACAAATTAAGTTTGTAAACCGAGGTATCACTGTATTGGCATCCTTTGGGACAGCATTAAAGTTAAAGGAAGCCATAATCCAAAGGGTCTGTGACTTTACAGGAAGTGGAGAGATAGGAACTACTATGCTCAGTCTTTTTAGCCATGTGATACCCTGTACTGCCTGGGAATGCTGTAGAATTCTCACTAGGAGAGAGGACCTCACCATATACAGCTCTCTGATCTTGAACTTCTCACTTTCAGAACCATTAGCCAAAATCCTCTTTTTATACAATTACTCAGCTGCAAGTATTTCGTTAGTGCAACATAAAACAGATTAAAGGCAATCATAGTATATACCTCTTTTTATTCATTGTTATTTTTGATTTTATGTTTTTGAGGATTTTTGCATTTGTGTTCATAAGAGTTATTGACCTATAGCTTTTCTTTCTTATACTATCCTTATTTAGTTATGATATAAAGATAATGCTTGAATCACAGAATGAGTTAAAGAGTGTTTCCTGTGCTTTTATTTGCTGAAAAAAATTTATGGAGAAATCTGTCATTTCTTCCTTAAATGTTTGGAAGGATTCCAATGAAGCCATCTAGGCCTGGTGCTTTCTCTCAACATTATTAATTATTGATTCAATTTCATTAGTAAGTATCATTCACATCAGATTATCTGTTTCTTCTTTTGTGAGCTTTGGTAGTTTGTGTCTTCAAAGAAATGGTCCATTTCATCTAATTTGTCAAATTTGTGGCTAGAGAGTTGTTTATTTCTTTATTTCCTTATAAAATGTTTTAATGTCATATGATGTTACATACTTTATAGACTATCTTTTATTGCCTATAAAATAGGTTTTTGTTGCGAAGTTTTATGTTAATATGCCTAGAAATTGGGCTGTGGATGGGATTCAGGAAATGCTGAGTCATATCCCCAACTCTTTTTAATTTTTTATTTTGAGGGTCTTGCTAAGTTCCCAGGCTGGTGTCAAATTTGTGATCTTCTTGCCTCAGCCTCTGGCATAGCTGGGATTATAGGCATGCACCACCACCACCTGGCTCAGGTTCTTACTTATAAAAATATTCTTTATTCCTGCTCACTATCTCTTTAGAAATTGCCATCATTTGTTTCACTTACTAGTATGCAACCATTGATCAGTATATTGTTACTATTATTACTTAAATAAACACTTTTCAGTTAACTTAAGAAAAATAAGTTATTTTAATTTATTTCTTCTCTGTTGGTTTTCCTTTTCTTTTTTCACTTTTCCATTCTTTACATGAATTTCTTTGTCTTTGAAGAAAATCTTTTAACATTTCTGCAGTACTGTTCTGCTGGTGACTTCCCTGAGGCTTTTTTTTTTTTTCAAATGAGCAATTATTTATTTCTTCTTTACTTTTCAGGGATAATTTTACTGGATATGGAATTTCTGGGTGTGGTTTTTGTCCTTCACCTCTTTAAACATCTAATTCCACTCTTCTTGCTTGCATGTTTTCTGGTGAGAAATATGCCGTAATTCTTTATCTTTTTTCTCTACTGTTAAAATGCTTTTTTCTCTGACTGACTTTAAAATTTTTCTTTTTGTATTCAGTTTACTGAAGTTTGAGTATAATATACTCACTTTTTTGGGTATTTATTCTACTTGGTGTTACAAGAGCCTAATGGATGTGTCATTTTCTGTCTGTCATTAATTTTGGGAAATTCTTAGCTACTACTTATTTCAAACTTTTTTTTGCACCACTCTACTTCTGGTATTCTAATTAAGCATATTTTACCTCTTGAAATTATACCAAAGTTTTAAATATTCTGTTTTTTTTGTACCTTTTCTTCTGCATTTTGTTTGGTGAGGTTTTATTGCATTTATTCATGATTGATTATATGAATGAAATTTTTCTTCACTTAATTTTAAAATTTGTAATTATTTTGCTTATAGGTGTACTTTTCTGATTTTAAATGGAAATTGTGGAAATCAGATTTGTTTCTCTGTGGTAGTATTTTGAAATTTTAATGTGATTATTACTCTAGGAATTTTCCGTCCTTTTGAAATTTGATTGGCAATGAAGATGAGATGAAGGGGTTTGTTTTGGATCTTAAGTCTGATTGTGATGACAAAAACCATACTTAGGAGGTATCTCAGGAGGATCTCTTTCCATTTAACCTTTTGCCAGTGGGCTTTAGGCCATCAGGAGCTTGAGGTATAGCCTGTCAACATTCTTCCCTTTCAGAAATCCACATCTGCTTCTGGGCTTGTACTATTCTGACCCACAGAAACTGACTGCAGCGAGGGACCAGACACAGGGTATTTATACCTTAATATGTATCAGTGTTGCCCCCTGGCATACTTGCATTTTAAGAATCATCTCTTATTGTATCATCTTTTTCCTTTGTTGATATTAAAATATCTACATTTTAGCGAATAAGCATTGCAGGGGGTGGAGTCAAGGTAAATTATATCAACTAGGGAGTTGCTCTTTCAACATGAGCCTCATTGATGGAAATCATCATGTATGAGAAAGAGGGAGATCTATTAGACTCAACGCAAAGCTCTCTGTGTGCCCATAGATGACTGTCCTACGAGAAAGAATGTATGTGTAATACGAAAATTCAAGTGTGCGCTTCAGAAATATAAGCTGATGTAATACCAATGCATAGCTGTGAGAACTGGCAAGATACATGGTGCAAACATCAGAGAAAACTTTTAAACAGCCTTTTCTACTTGTTAGAAAACAGTCATTCTTTTATTTTTTCAGTTGTAGACTCAAACCCAACCTGTAGTGGGAAGTGTAGGTAAAAATTGGCACTTACCTTGATACATTTCATCTTGCTTTTGATAGTGCTTGCCTTGGAAGAGATTTAAAAAAAAACAGTTGAGAAGCTAAAAGCTTTCCATTGTGACAAAGAAACAGTGACAAAGTTTATTGAACTAAAAGGTTAGGTAGAATGAATACAATAATAGTCTTTTTAAAAAACAGAATTCAAAGACCAAGTAGGCTACCCTGAGACATCCTTTGGTTAACTTCAGTGGGGGTGAGGTTAGAGGAAAGGTCAGGACCCAAGGAAGGATTCTTTCCTTTCTGCTCAGAGAATGAGTTTATCTGAGAAAGGAGCTGACTCTGGTTAAGATTTCAGTTGGACAAACCTTTCTCCAAGTCTCCTTACCTCTCTGTTTGTACTTCATAGTTTGTCTACAATGCACATCTGGGATGGAATTTCCTTTCATTCTACCCTCCAATCATCCCTATTTAGTTTTAACATACAAAAGGAGGGACACACGTAGAAAAGACACAAAGACAGGACACTTTATGCCTCTGGTATAAGTGATAAATATCTAAATAATGAGCATATACGTGTGTGTGTGTGTTGCTGTTCATGTTTTTTGCCTTTATTCTGCCTAATTGCCAATGGAATAAATTAATTTATATAAAGTTAACTTTTATTAAATATCCTGGTATAATTTTTAGCCTTTAAAAAGACTATTGAATTTATTTCAATGCAAAATAATTATCTCAAATTATAAAATTTCAGCATCTGGCAGCCCATCTAGACCCTTACCTGTAAAATGCTTCCCTGAATACAGGAGACTAGGTCACATTGCACTTTCAGGATGGAAGGCATTGCAATAAGCAAGGGAAATTTGGTCTCCTAGCCAGTCAAATTGAATGAATGAACCTTGGTGATGAATGGGAGACAGATGTCTAATCTGGCTCATTCCATGTTCTCATGGGCAGGCTAGTGGGCTTTCAAAGCAGTTGCTCCACTTACACTAAGGTACTCTTTTAAAAATCATAACTTGAATCACGTCATTCCTCTTCTTAAAATCCTGCAGTGGTTCTGTGTTTCACCCTGAGTAAAAGATGAAGTCCTTCTAAAGGATTAATAAAGCTTTTCAGATTTGACTCTCCTCACCTCCCTCACTTCCTCTACTAGTATTGTCCCTTTGATTCTGACCAATGTTCTTGCCTTTTTTCAACAATCCAGGCATGGCCCTCCCCATGCCCTTTGCACCAGAGTTTTCTCTGCCTAGCATGCTCTTTCCCTGGATGTCTACAAGGTTAATTCTTACCCCCCGCCTCAAATCTATGATCAAATTTATCTTCTCAAGGACCATAACCAACTTATTTAAAGAAAGTTTGCTAACACTTTTTTTTTACCACATTGGATTTATGATTTTCTCCATAGCATGTTACCTTCTAATGTATTGCATAATTTACCTGTTCTTTATTATTTACTATCTGTGATTTTTTATTAAAAAAAATTTTTTTTCTGCAATACAAGCTACAAAGGGCATGAAACTCATTTCAATTATATTCCCACTGCTAAGCCATGGTTTGGCCCAGTGCTGAATGCTTAATACTTATTTGTTGACTACATAAAGGAGCAAATGCACACATACCTGCACATGTGAGTAAATGCATGTCTTGGTGGTTTTCCCTTTGTTTTATCCCTTCATAGGTGTGTTTTCTTCTAGCTTCCCTTGTGTTAGACTTGAGACACAGACAAAGATTAGAGAGTCACAAAAAATTTAAGGAAATTCCAGAAGGCCTGTGATGTGAAAAGCACATTTGCATTCAGAGAACATGACTATTTTTAACCCTGTCCTCCAGGTGACAAATTTAACTTCAAAGTAATTTATATGAAATAAAATGCACAGTAATAATAGCAGTAAAAAAGGCAAATTGTAGAAAAAAATCTTGTTGGGACTTCACACATATAATTACACTAGTAAATATTTAAAAATGGAAATGTTTTATGCAAAAGTATTAAAAAGGAATGGATTGCAATTTTTTCAAAATTTTCAAGATAGTATTTTTATCTTCCCCAGTTATTTGCAAGATATGCAGAATATTTTAACTCCATTACTGCTCATATTAAAATGTTTAAACTATAGACCTCTAAATATCAATAATAAAAACAAAAAAGTCTTTTATTCCCTACCATGTAAGATAAGGAATTAATTATGGTTAATTGGGGTTCTGTATGCCTCAGTTACCTGTATTTCAGATTCTCTTCCCATGTGTGGAAAGTTTTCTGCTATTATTTCTGTGAATAGTCTTTGCAGGTCATTAGTATTGACCTCTGCTTTTTCGTTTATGCCTATTAATCTTATGTTATTTCTCTTGGCATCATCTTGCAGCTGTTGAATTGTTGTTTCTTGGCTCCTTACTATTTTTAAGAGATCTTTTCTTTCATGGTCATGATCTCCCATGCTGTCTTCAAGATCTGAGATTCTATCTTCAGCTTCATTCAAGCGGTTTTTCAAACTTTCCATGGAGTTTTTCATTTCTTGCATTTCCCTTTGCATCTGTTTCATGCATTCTGTTTGTGTCTTATATTGTTCATTCAAAGTTTCGATCATTTCCTTAAGTTCTTCTATTTTTTTATCTTGCTCTTCTTTAGTACACACATTTCTTTAATCATGATTCTCATTTCATTTTTTAGCTGAGAGAATATTTCTGATTTGAGTTTCTCTATAGCTTCATCGAGCTGTTTCTTTACTGCATTTTCTATCATTTCAGAAAGTTCATTTGTGTGACTCCCACTGTCTTCCATTTCAGTGTCTCTTGGGTTTGTTCTCAGTGGGTTGGGGGATTGAGGCTGCCTCTTAGTGTTTTGTTTTGTCATTTTCTTTTAGAACTTGTGTGGTTCTGTGTCCTGCAACGCTGACTGGACGTTCACCTGGTGGGTTGCACTGAGTTGCGGGACAGGGCAGAGTTGGATCCTGTGCGCAGCTAGTGAGGGCTGCCTCCCGGGGCGTGCAGGTGGAGCCTCTGCCTTACTGGGTGGGGGGCCAAGGCCTCCTGGTCCCAGGCAGCTAGGCAGAGTGTACCCCAGAGTGTGGCGCCACCTGGACCCTGAGTCTGGCTGCAAGGAGTTCAGAGCTTCTGGTGTGCCAAGCAAGCCTGGGTGAGTCCCAGGCCTAATTAAGGACAGTTTTACCTCCCCTTATCTATAGTCTATACTGTCAGATTTTTAGTGAATATATTCTGCAAGTTTAATCCATTTTCAATAAAGTTATTATATTTGTATTGTCCATAGTACTGGATAAAATTTTACAATTACACTAATAAATTTTAAAAAATGTGAATATTTATCAGTCTGTGACAGCGATAAATAACACTGTAGTGTAAAATCAGTTAAGTAACTGATAAGATTAAGTCTCAATTTAATGGTATTGATATTCAATAAAATAATTCACGTGCAAATTAAAATTTGCATTCCAATTTAAATACTATAACTTGTGTTCTATACTCTCTTTTCTTGTTTATGTTTTAAAACACAAATAAAAATTTCAGTGGTCATATGCAATGATGAATTATTTCTTTTTTTATTTTAAAGGGAGTAAAACAGAACAGTAAAGTGAAATGAAACTGTGATAGAACAGTAGAAAATTCAAATCATTATTATATTGCATAATCTTATCCTCTAATTAGTTGTTCAGACTATTTGCCCCAGGGTTGCAAAGTCATCAAACAATTTAAATGTCAGGTTGCTTCCTTGCTTCAGTTATTATCATCTCATCCTGTATTATGTCTAGTTGCTTACAGGGTTAGGGTGGAGAAGGAGGTGTGAGGCATGGGGTAGAGATGGCTTCCTTGCTGGTTCTCCCTGGGCAACAGGGCCTCTGCTGACACACAGGGAGGCTGCACAACTTTCTTGCTGCCTCTCTTTGGCTGGCAGGGCCTCTGCCAGCACTCAGGGAGGCTGCACAACTTTCTTGTTGCCTCTCTTTGGCTGGCAGGGCCTCTGCCAGCACTCAGGGAGGCTGCATGGCTTTTCTGCTGTTTCTCCCCAGACAACAGTACCTCCACTGGCACACAGTGAGACTGCATGGCTTCCTTTCTGCTTCTCCCTAGTCAGTAGGACCTCCTACAGCACACAGGGAAACTGCATGGCTTCCTTCCTGCTTCTGCCTGGCCAACAGGGCCTCTGCTGGCATACAGGAGGCTGCACGACTTCCTAGCTGCTTCTCCTCAGCTGTTAGGGCCTCCACCGGTGCATGTGGGTTGGGGACTGCATGGTTTCCTTGCTTTTTCTCTGTGACTGGTAGGCCTATGCCAGTGCATGGATGCTGGGACTGCATTGCTTCCTTGCTATTTCTCCATTGCCATTAGGGCCTCCACAGGCACAAGGGGTGTGGGACTGTATTGTTTCCTTACTGTTTCTTCCCATCTGGCAGGGCCACTGCCCCTAGTTTTATTATTTTTGCTGAATTCCTGAATTGTCTCTCTCTATGGGCCTCAAGTTTCAGTTCAGATCCTTCCTGTGTCCACGGGACCCACCTGTCTCCTATTTTCCTCATGTTTCTATATTCCAGGGTCTGGACACCAAATTTGGAGAGGTTTTTTTCTCTGCTGCTCATCGCTCCACCATTTTCCCAGAAGTGAATTATTTTTTTCTTATAAACCTATCACTATATATTTTGAATCTACCATTCTTTGTTTTGTTTTTTTATTTATTTATATTTTCTCAAAACAAAAGAATGAAAATTGTTACCCATACCATCAGACATAATAAAATGAAACGAAACAGAACAGAATAAAACCAATCAAAGCAGAACACTGAATAAAACAAAACAATAAAATGGAACAAAACAGTGAGAACAATATTGGATTTAAAAACAAGACAGAAGAAAATCTCCCATATTTACTATATTGCATATAGTTATCCTCTGAATAGATGTTCTGTCCTCTGAACCAGCTGGTGGCTTATGGGGTAGGAGGGAGGCAAATTGGCTTCTTGTTACTCCTCCCAGACGCAGCATGGCTTCTGCTGACTCACAGGAAGGGTGAATTGGTTTGTTTCTCCTCCTGGGCCCTGCATGGCTTGTGCTAGCCCAAGAGAAGGGTGAACTGACTTTTTTTTTTAATTAAACCAAAGGTTTGCAGCAATTTTGGGTCCATTTTACTTTTACATTCCTTTTTATAAATCATTCAGGATATCGTATTGTTTGCAGTATTTTTTTTTTTATAAAAGCAAATATAAAATTGCCATGGAAAGTTCTGGAACAAAAGGTCAAATCCTGGTATGAATTATATCTTGTGCCTGCCTCTAATTTTACATGTTGTTGTAACTACAAAATTACAACAGAAGTATACCAGTGTTACCACACACACACACACACACACACACAAATCCAAACAAGCCAACCAGGAGTTAAATTGATTGTATTATAAAATGTAAAGATACAGGGTGTCACAAGTGTGTTCAAAGTGGACTGGAATAATTCTTGAATCTTTACAAATTTACTTATGGGATTAAGTGAGCATGCATGTTTGTATGTGACTGCATGTGTCTAGTGCCAGCTATATTACTGGGAATTGTCTAATTTATCTGTAGACTATAATGTATAAAAGGATGAGTAGTAAAAAAAAGTGTTGACTTAAAATTTGTATACATGTATAACCCAATAGCAATTTAGCAATTTTTAGGATTTACATGACAAAAAACTATTGGGTGGAGGACCATTTTTTTTCTTAAACAACAATTTGATTTTATTATAGAAACATTAGAAGTATAAATAAGCAATAATTATTTGTATTTTTGCCTTCCTAAGACAACCATTGTACACATCTGGTCTAAATTCTAGACTTTGATCCTTGCAAAATAAACTTACTCTTCTCCACAATGAATTCATATTGCTCTGAAACTTGTTTTTTACTTAGCAAAGGAGGATTGGTAACTTATCATTTGAATTACTTAGAATTATTAGCACATGGTGATGATAAGAAGTAGTCTGATTTTTAGCTGATTTTTATTTTTAAAACATTATTATTTGTATAGAACACAATGATGCTTTCAAATTCTGTGTCCTTTCTGCCTTTGATATGTCACTGGAAATACCAGAATCTTTCTAAACTTTTAGTCTTAGACTCTTTCATTATAATTTTTTTGATTGATACAGTATTTGTAAATATTTATGAGGTTCAATGCTATATTTTGATTCATGTGTGCACTGAGTACTGAGCAACTCAGTACTCAGTAACTAGCATATTCATCACTTTAAATTTTTTTTGTCATTTCTTATTAGTGAGTACCATATTCCTCCCTGCCCAAATTCCTTTCAGTTAATGATTATGAAATATTTGATGCCAGTGTCAGATTTTAGGAGGATGTTTTAGAGCTAGTAATTTCCTTTTCTTCGTAAAGAAACTTTCAATTTTGTTCAACTCATGCTAGCGGCTCTAAATTTTTAATCCATACACAAAAGGAGGGAAAAAAACCTCTCATTTCCTTTGATCTGAGGAAAGTACTGGAAGATTAAAATAAGCCACACCAGAGGCCACTAGAAGGTCAACAGATAGTAATTTAAACATGTAATTTAAAAAGAAATATAATTTTTTAAGAAAATTAAAACGTAGACAATGCAGGATATTTCTATGAGGGAAATCTCTGCAAAATGATGCAAGAGAGTAAAAGTTCAAAACTCTCAGGTGTCTTCTCTGTGATCCTTTAACTTGGGAGCTAATGAAATTGGATTTCTATTGTTACTGAGAAGAGAGCGGTATTTTCCCACACTAACACCTTCTTTTGCATTTGAAATCTTCAGTGTCATGCACACAGCAGAGTGCTACCCGTGGACTTTCAGCTTTCCTTTCCTGGGACCTGAAGTTCTCTAAACTGGTCTTCCAGTGGTTGCTGCATCCCAACTTCACCTGGGACACGCAGTAAGAGGAGAGACTGGACAATGTGGTGTGGCCCTCTGTAATCCCAACTTCAGAACACACTTTTTTTAATTCGAGTTGTTGATATTTGGAACAAGAAAGACTCAATTTATGCGAATTCCTTAGAAGTCAATCTTAAGAATTTCATTTCTAATCCTTTAATGTTTTCTAATCTTCAATGACTTTGGACTCTGGGTGTGAAGTTAAAAAAAAATCTCCAGAATAAAGAAACAAGAGGCAAAGAGGATTGTTCAGCTGGCTTAGGCACTTGCTTATGCTTATCACCTCGTGCTGGGAAAAGTCCAGGATTAAACTACTCCCTATTATTTTGTACAGTGAGAGACGCATGTGTGTATGCATGCATAAGTGTGTGTGTATTAAACGTGTATCCTATTAACTCATTTATGGAAAATTCATCAGGCAACAATTTTTATTACTAGAAATTTTTTCCCTTAGTGGAAATAAGCATCGTATTTATCTTCCTGAATCTCCTGACACTTTGTAATGCAAATTCTTATTATATTAATTCTCAGATTGTGAAATTGTCAGAAATATGATAATGAGGCTCTTGAACCATGTTACTTCTTCTCTCCCATGTCCTACATTTTGTAATTTAAGAAATTTCTTAGTTCATGTTGGCAGTTTATATTGATTACTTTCACCTTGTAGATTTGGTACTTGTACATAACATTTTAATTCTTTTTACTTCCCTTTCCCCTCCCCTCCCTCTCCATCTCTTGGTCCTGTTTCCATTTGCAAAAGATCTATCCCTCTGGTTCCTATTCTCTGTGTCTCTGACTCCTGCACTCCTCCCAGTATAGCTTCCTCCCTCCTCCCTCTCTCGCCACACACATCCCTCCCCTGGTTGGCAGCTTCTTTCGGAATTTCCTCTCAGCTTGGCTATACATGGGAGTGAAGATAATGAAGGAGAGAGATAAAGGAGGATGAAAGAACTAAATGACAGGATTCTGATATAAAAAGAAAACAGGTACATAGCAGCATAAAGTCAGTTTAAAGGTGTAATTCAGACTGCAGATGCTTTCTTAGGAAACAATTAAAGGTGAAGAAGAAATTAAAAGGCCAAGTCTGTGAAATGACACAAAGAGAAGAACCTGTCAACAGGGTGAAGAAGCTGTGATGACAAGAAGTGTTTTTGAAAAATTAGGTCAGCATGGAAAAAGCAATTTAGAGAAGATGATAACATTTAAAAACGCAGCTTTGGAAGGGATACTGAAGGTTTATAGTGTAACTTTATCCAATGTTCAGTACACCAATATAAGTTGAAATTTTGGGTTATTATAGCTGCTTAGCTGGAAAGTATGAAGCACCCAAATATTTGAAAGCTTTTGATATCTGAGAGTTTTTCTTAGACAGTAAAACTGGTTTACAAAAAAATTTCAATGTGTCTCTTGTCATCAAAATGTCACCTTCTTAGAATGATGTCATCTCAGGCTTAAGATATTATCAAAAGTAGTATCTTCCACTATTTTTACTATTTTAGGTTCTTAGCATTATTTAAAACCTCTTTATCTACTTATATCTATATAGCTACATATCTGTCTCTATCTGTATCTTTACTCAGTATCTATTTATGTGTTTACTATTTGCCTTTTCTGCTGGAGAGGAAGTTCCATTTGGCAAGGGCTTTTCTTATATACTGTTGTATCCTCAGAATTTAGAAAAATCCACATACATTGTGGAAACTCAATACATACTTCCTAAATAAACAGAAGTAATAGTAACTAACATTGCTCAAATGCTTACAAATTGGCTAATCTCAAATAAAATCACTTAATATTCATATAAATCTTAATAAATGCAAAAGTTTACCCATGATGAAGCTGAAACTTTGAGAGGTCAAATAACATCACAAAATGACATAGTGATTGGTGGACCTGAGATAGTGATTCCTAAGAAGGAAGGTTCATTTTGGGTTAAGATGGTTAAGACAAATTTTAAATAAGAAATAAAAGAAGCTGAGTTTTGGCATGAGTGAATTTCCATGTGAAGAGCAGAGAAGAAACTATCCCATGATATGATGAAGAAAAACATTTCTAAGATAGCTGTGGAGGAAGATTTCACTAAAGCAAAGGTGCAAAAGGTGTGCTGAGCTGTAACATTGGAAAAGTGTGTAAGGGCCAGTCTGAGCTTGAAAGTGAATGAATTAGTAGATCGATATTAGAGCTTTCTTGGGTCAAATTGAATTATTCTCCTAGTTAAGGTTAGTGAGGTTTTACTGTACAGTCCAAATTTAGAAAGGACACCAACTCAACATCTGTAGCCCCCTCTTTTGAAATAATATACTTTTAAATTGACATACAGTTATACATTTTTATGAAATGTAGTTTGATAGTACAATGCTTTTTACAGTGTGTTATGATCAGATCAAGAAAATTGACATATCTATTGCCTCAAATACTTATCATATCTTTGTGTTAAGAACATTCAGAATCCTATTAGCTATTTTGAAATATACAGTTGTCTCCAACCATGGTTTCCCCACTGTGCTCTGTGACATTAGAAATCATTCTTCCTATCCAAGTGCATTGACTTTAGTAGTAGGTCCAGGGAAATCACAGAGTAGGGCATGGTCATTTTGCTCATAGACTCTACTCCTCAAGGGAAACATAAAGTATCTCCAACAGGAGTGTTTTCCAAGACAGTTAACAAGTTAGTAAAGAAAATCAATGCAATAATAAATAAATCCACAAAAAGTAGTTTTCTGAAGAAAAAATAAGATAGAAAAACCTAGAAGGTAATATAATAAAAAATAAGATTGAGAGAGTTGAAATATACAATATAGGAAATAAAAGAAATAATCAGAGAAATTCAGAAACAAATAATAAGGAATAACTTTGCTGAACCCTGGCATATATAGTTCAACTTAGATTTTTTTTTATTTTAGCGAAGAAAAAACAGAAAAAAAGACATATAAAACAAAGACAACAAGCAAAAGAGACAAACAAATGACTAGAGTAAATACACAACAGTAGCATTGCAGGTTTACAAAACCGGATGATAGAAACTTGACAATGGTTGCAATATTGCGTATCGTTATCTTTAAAATGGTTACTTACATTAACAGATATAAACATGTAAAATTAATCTAATCATATGAGTATTAATTGTTCTTTCTCAATAACGAATAGATTCAACAGTGTGTTCATTTTAGTTATCTTACATATACATAGGTTTATATCTTTTCCTCTTCCCTTTTCTCTTTCCGCCTTTTCCCTTCCCAGTTACTTTTGCTCTTTGAGCTGTTTTTTACCCTTATGTAGTATTTATTATAGATTTTGGATCATATATACTTTTCTGTTTCTTACACTAGGGAGACAATACGGTATTTACACATGTGGGTTTGATTTATCTCACTTAAGTGAATTAATTTTGTAAGAAAAAGTGATTTATTAAAACTGACCCTAAAAGAGAATGTACTCATTCCCATAGAAGAGTTTTTCAAAGATCTCTTCTACCTCAGACTTCCTTGAAGTTTTCCCTAGTTCAACACTCTGAAAGTGGCTCTGAGTTTCACAACAGAGTTCTACCAAATCTTTAAAAAGCAAGTAATTACAGGGTTACTTAATTGTTTCTGGGAATTTATTAATTTTTTTATTTCAAAGAGAAAAAAATAAAACAAAATTTCAAAATGAGGTAATAGGAGGGTAACAATGGTTAATACATAAAGTATTACTACCTTTAAATTAGTCACTCAGAGTGCAAGATGTACACATTTAATTAGGACACACACTTTCTTGTAATACGTCTTTTGATACATGCATTTACCTCACTGTACTCTGGCCCTCAATCTGTCACTTTGTGCCCTGCACACCATCCACAGAGAAAATAATCTGCTCTGTCAACAGCGATGAACTGATGGAGTTAGATATCTTGTTAAAACAACAGCAACAACAACAACAACAACAACAAAACCCTTTTCCTCCAAAGGCATTCTTGGTCTCAGCTGATCTTGATGCTACAAAATAACAGATATATTTCCATATTCTGCTTTAGACATTGATAAATCAAGGCACAAGAAAGCTACTGTAACTGCCTTTTGAACTTGCTTTGCTGTGTTCCAATTAGGTTTAAAATATTTAGATGAGAAAAAGTAGTTCTGGTTCATTTAAAACAAGCCTCCAGTAAGAGGCAGTTTGGAGTGTGCTGTTGGAAGCCATCAGGGGTTATAAAATCCAGAGTCTAGTTAAATAAATCCTTTGACTATTAACTCTCTAGTAAGACAGGAAGAAGGAACCAGAAGAATGGTTAGTCCAGCAAAAAAGAGAGAATAGAAGTTACTTATAGCTAACACTGGTTACCCAGGCAACCAAACCCTGACTACAAGAAAGCCATCCCAGAGGCTTGATTAGATGGAAGAAAAAGATCTAGAGTCTCCTTATCTGTATCTTTCTCTTCTAGGCTAGGAGAAAAGGGGCCAGAAAAGAGGAATATAGAGCAAAATGAGTTGGGGGAAACTCCTAAATGTGGGTGTTGGTGAGAGAGGGAGTAACTGGGGCAGTGACCAGGGGAAGACCACCTAGTCAGTGATGCCTTTCCCTTGGAACTGAGGTTGGGGTACAGAAAAGCCTCAGAACCCCATCACATTTTACAAAGAGCAAAACTCATCTGCAAATCCTACTGTGCATAGACTAGTAGGCCTTGGAGCTCCAGAGCTATAGTTTACTTGGTTATACATATTTTTTTTCTTTTATAGTGGCACATAAAATAATGATGCATTACAGAGAGACCAATACTACAAATTTTCATTCATATGTGAAAATCAAAAGAGTTTTCCTTTTGTCTTTATTTTTTATTTTAAAAAGTAAAACAGAAGAAATGATAGAAATAATACAGAATTTCAAAAAAAAAACTGTAAGGAATCAACACTAGTTAATATATTCCATATTGTTATCTTAGAAGTAGTTGTTCAGGTTTCAGGTTACAAGATCTAGGCATAAAAAATGATCAAACAAGGGAGCATGAAAAGAGTTTTTCTTATACAAGTAGATAGTTGGTAATAGTTGCCATGGTCTGGGAAGGGTAGGTAAGGTGGGGAATAGAGAAAGTTGGGTTAACAAAAATGGAGTGAGATAGGAGGATTAAATTCCAGTGCTCTAAGCAGAAAGAGTCACTATCATTAATTATTGCATGTTCTAAAATAGTTAGAAGACAAGATTTTTAAATGTTTCCAACACAAAGAAAATATCAGTGTTTGAAGTGATTATTGTTAATTATACTGATTTGATCACTGTATGTTATACGCATATGTTGAAATATCTTAGTATACTCCTTGAATTTTTGCAGTTATGATGTTTCAGTTATACATAAAATAAATTAACTGTTAATGAAGTGAATGGTATAATCACTGATCCAGAAATCCTTAGATCTTTAGCTTGAAGTGGCTTAAGCTGTAACAGGACTGTGCATGTTTCTGCTGGAGCACTCTGTTCATCATAGTTTTATTGTTGATTCATGTTTATAGAGATTAGCTATTAAATTATCAGCAGACATATTTTGGCAGAAAAATGTTCGTTCAAGTAAAGATCTATATGTTTTCTTTCAGATATCAGTGGTTCGTGTTGAAATAAATCTGTTCTGCTTGAACAGCTCTAATGCACATATACACACATACACACATGCACACATTCCTCCCTCACCCCGAGACACATGGAAACAGATGCATCATAATAACATAGTTCTCACGATAGCCATCTTCAGTTGCTTTACTTGCTACAGATAACTGAGACTGGGTGCTAGGATTTGGTGGTGATTGTGATGGAAGAATCTACTTGTAGAAACGTAAGCTGGGAGTTGGGGTGTGTGTGGTGGGCTGGGATCAGAAGAGGGATTCTTGCTCACTAACTTGCAGTATATGTCAGATCGTTACATATCACAGGCGGATTTCCTCCTTTGTTCTCGTGTTTTCTAAATCTTGATGTTCCCCTCCTCTTTTCTTTCTTTCCTACTCTAAAAGGTCAAAATGCCAAAGAGATTAGGTTGATGTGATGACAGCAACATTGTATGATTTATTATCCCCATACCTCGGGTTCTTAAAAATCTGTGGAAAAATGCTTTGCAAAATAAATTTCAGGTTTGTTATAAAGAATGAGCATATCAGAAAAATATGATATAGGGAAAAAAGTGAAAAGAATGATTTCTAATCTTATCATCCAGAAATAACCATCTTTCTTAACTGTCTTCCTGCTTGAACCTGAGACCTACTCATGTTTATTAAGAAAAGACAGCTTAGGTTGTTTTTCTGTGTTTGATCCACTTTTCTACTTCCTGAGAACATGGTTGGAAGCCAGAGGCTCAATGAAACTGGCACAGTTGTTAATGTAAGCTCACTTCTGATAGAGGTGATACTAAATATCCACAGGATGAGGGCTGGCCCCTATCCCGATGCAGGGTGGGGGTAGTCTCAATATGCTGCTGATTCTCAATTCATCCTGTAGCCCAGAGATTTCTGTGTTGCCAGAGAACTGCTACTTCTCCCCTGGCAGCCTTTCCACAGCTCCCCAAGGGAAAGAAAAGTCCTGCCCAGTAAGCTTGCCTCTTTCCAGATTTACAGTACTATTGATGTGAAGGCTTGGGATTTTGCAGCTCTGTAGAGTAACTTGTGATGTGTGTGTGTGTGTGTGTGTGTG
>RJWM01018424.1:0-41048 GCA_004363535.1 Dasyprocta punctata | reverse complement strand
ATTGTCCCAAAGGTCACATATAGGTGTTGAAAGAAATGAATCTAAGATTGGTGGAGTGATATCTGATTCTGGATGAAGTGACAGTGGTTTGGTGTAGTCAGGATGAGGTATAGGCAAGAGTTTTCAGAGGCAAAGCCTGCTTTTTGATGAAAAGTGAAGCCCTTTCTTTACCCTCCCAAACCTCAGATACCTGCACAGGGGACTTAGCCCACTTCCGTATGGGTCCTGCTCCATGCTTTGGCCATGTCGCCCTCTCCCCCGGCACAGTTGCTCCTCTCCAGGCACCACGCAGTGCCCTGTAAATCCTGAGACACCACCCGCTCAGCCTTGCCACCTCCATGCTGCTTCACGCTCTGTGCATTCTTTGTGTCTCTTTTGGTTTTAACTGCTCTTCTCCTCTCCACGTTTGAGTCACTGATTTCATCCATGACTCAGAAAAACACCCAGTGAAGGCTGAGCAACTGAGGCAGCGACCAACTGAGCTGGCTTAAACACTTGATGATTAAGTACCAGCACACTCATCTCTTCCTGTATGCATGCAATAATTCACTCTTTCTCTTCTTCCCTGCCTACCACAATCTAAATCCATTTTCTTGAAGAAAGTTTCTATCAGTTATACACATTGCTCCCACTGCCTCCTCCTTGCAGGATTTCCCTGGCCATCACCGCCTGCTTCCCATCTCCAGCCTTCTGAGTCCAGCACCACCACACAGGACCCTGAGGTGAAAGGTATCCTCAGCGACCACAGTAACTTTGTTTGCAAATCCCTTCCAGTAGCCTTCCACCCTTGTTGCTCAATCTGAGCTATGTACAGTTGCCTGACTATTCCAGTCTCTGGGAATTACTACTTTTCCAGAAATGATTCTCATTTCATAGCTCCATCCTCTGGAACTCTGAATCTTCATGGTTTTCTCTATAGGTTTATCACTCAAACCTCACTCCTTAGGTACCTCATTTCAGATGTTATGTAACACTCATAGCTCACTATACCTTGTGATTGCTTTTTAGTGTAGTTACAGTCAAATTTCTATACTCAAGGGCAAGAAAGAATCCTACTGTGACTGAGGGCCAGCCACAAATAGCCACTAAGTGTATGGTTGTGGACTGAATGATTGAACTTAATACAAATCAAATGTTCAGCTTAGCCTTTGTTATGTACCAGAGATATCACTGTACGTAATAGCTATTACTGAATAAGCTTGGCACGAAGCGAAACCAACCATAATAGGAAAGTATAGCTTAAATTTTCTCATCAAGTTGTCCTCCAATCAGTTTTTCCCAATGTTCCACTAATATTACAACTGATGTTTATACCTTAATTGGATAAAGTACTTACGGAGCACTAGGATCTTCTAGACTGCGTGTTAGAAGCCGGATAACAAGACAAGCACAATTTCTGCCCGCAGAGGTTATGGCAAAAGCTGAACCTGCACACGGTTACTAAGACTGAAACTGAAGCAAGACTGTCCCACACTCGCTGCACTTCTGGAACGAGAGCTGCCCGCTGCTCTGCAAAGGCGAGATGGTGGGAAGGGGCGTATTTCACTGTCTCTCCAGCAGGGGATGAGCAGCCAGCTGAGTGTGCAAATGTGCGCTGGGTGGATCTGACTCCGAGGCTGAGAAGAGTCGCCCCCTGTCTCCTACCCCTTCCTGGGTCCAAGTAGAGACTGCAGCACTCCAGACACAACCAGTCTCTCTTTTTTTTAAATTATATTTTATTGGTACATTTTAGATATACACAATGATCACATTCATTATAGAGAATTTGTACCAGTACATGATATAACTTGGATTTTTTTCCCAATCCCCTACCATCCCTTAAATCTCTCCTCCCCTTCTTATGTACAAAAGCTTTGTTTCCATGTTTTCCTTCTTTTCCATTTTTTTTTTTAACTTTTCATTTCATGCCTTTTTCCCTGCCATCTTTTGTTCCTTTCCCCATTTGAATATTTTCTTCCTATTTCACATTTTGGTCCTTATTTATACTTTTGGTTTCTCACACCAGAGTAAAAATGCAGTATTTAACATGTGTGTCCAGTTTATTTCACTTAAGAGTAGGAGCTCAAGGTGCATCCATTTTCCTAGAAGTGTCTTGAGTATATCCTTCTTTATGGCAGAGTAGTACTCCATTGTATAAAAAAATGCACCTTCTTTATCCATTCACCAGTTGATGGACACTCGGGCTGTTTCCAAGATCTGGCTATTACAAACTGTGCTGCAATAAACACAGATGTGCACATATTATTGTGATATGATGTTTCAATTCTTTTGGGAAGATACCCAGGAGGGCAATGACTGAGTCAAATGGAACCTCTAGTCCTAGTTTTTTGAGGAATCTTCACACAGATTTCCACAGTGGTTACACCAGTCTACATTCCTTCCAACAATGGAGAAGGGTTCCTTTTTCCCCACAGCCCCACCAGCATCTGCTGTTGGTTGATTTCTTGTTAATAGCCATTCTCTCTGGGATGAGATGAAATCTCAACATTGTTTTAATTTGCATCTCTCAAATGGTCAGTGATGTTGAACATTTTTTCATGTATTTATTTGCTGTTTGTACTTCTTCATCTGAGAAATGTGTATTTATCTCAGCTGCCCATTTTCAGGTTGGGTCTTTAAATTTGGGAGGTGTGTTTGTTTTGTTTTGTTATGTTTTTTGAGTGCTTCGTGTGTTCTCAATAGTAATCCTTCAGACACAACCAATCTTAAGCACATGCAGCTAAAAGCCCTTGGGCTAGCAGAGCTTGTGGACTATTTTCGCTCCAGGACTGCATGAATTCTGGAACCTCAGCGGGGCTGTATTAGGTAAAAGCCTGTCAGACTCAGAAACTCAGACAGCCGCTGCACGCTCCAGTGAGCATTCTCATGTGGATCTGAGCAGACAACAAACAGGACCATCGCTGAGGCTCTGCCACAAACGCCAGGCAAGGTCTGTAGCCTTCAAGGAGGAGTACGCAGTAGGCCCCAATAAGTAAAGCCTGAGAAAAATCATAGGCAGAGTGGAGCGCAAGGACAAAGCTTCAGAAAGGAGTGGAGAAGGAAGCAGATTTCTCTCCAGCACCGGAGCCCAGGCCTGAGCAGGAGCACAGCCTGCACGGACCCTGAGCCAAGCACTGGCAAAGTCCGTGGGACACAGGAAGGCAGGAAGGAGAAAGGAGGAAAGAGAGGCAGAAGACAGGCAAAAGAAGAGATGAAAAGCATCTCTACACACATGTAGTTTGTGTTTTCAAGTAGAAAAGAAAAATCTGTGTGATTCTGCACTAATAAAGGTAACATTTGAGGATGTGTCCATGGCCCAGATTTACTCAAGAAGAAATCAAACCCTCAGAGTGCTGGCAATGCAGTTTGTTTTTCCCATGGGTGCTGCTGAGACTGTGACTGTCACCCGTGGCATCCCGGCTCCCTGTCCTCCTTCTGCCCTGGAGAAAGATGCTGTAGAAGGAGAAGTCAGCTTTCTCAGGACCCTGAATGAGGGCACCTGGCTGGCCAGTCTTACGTGCAATGGCACTGACATTCGCCTTCCCTCTGAGCTCCTCTGGAAGGTGCCGGTCGGGTCATCCACCCAAACACGGGAGCCTGTGTCTCAAACAGCAGGAGTGATTCACTTTCCCCAGCTCCACAGCTGGAATCCAGCCAAGGCCTCTCCCTGGGCTCTCAGGTGGCCTCTGTGTCCTCATGGCCTCTGCTCCCAGCTTTTCTGCAGGTCCACCTCCTTGGGTCTTCCCTCTGCGACTGGTCTCCTTGTCCTGTCAGCCCAGCAGCCTGGACCAGGACCAACATCCGGGCCTCAGTAGAACTCCATCCCACCTCCAAGCACCATCACCTCCTGAGGGACATCAGGTCATTCAGGACAGCAGCCTGTGACTTAGGAGGGCGTGGTTCAGTCCTAACAGAGGCTCCCAACTGCTATCCTGTAGGTGTCCGTGGCAGGACCTCAGGCAGGCCAGGTGCTAGGCCAGGGTCCTTTCACTGAGATCTGTTTCATGATTGTCCACTGTAACCATAAACGAGTTTCCCTTTCACTGTGGGTATCAAATTCCTCTTCTATAAAACAAAGGGATTTAACAAGATGAGGTGTGTGGTGCTTTCACAGAGGAAGGATCTAAGCCGCTGTGTAGCAGCGATACAGTGTTACAGTGAGCAGGCAAGGGCTGAAGAGAAAGTGCCGCAGCTCAAGAGGCAAGGAAATGAAGCAGTTCCTTACAGAAGCCCCAGCTACTGTGCTTGTGGGGGCACAGATGACATCATGCCTGGCCCCTGACATCCCTAGGAGGTTGAGGCAGACTCATGCGTTCACAGTCTGAATAGGGCATGGTTACTACCGACCTACTATGGACTCTATGCATGGAACTTCCTTTGTGTTTTGCACAACATTTATCTGGCAAATTCCAGGTTCATTGTCTCCCTTTTTAATAGTTCTGTAAACAGAATGCACTTTAAAATCATCACAGCATGCACCAGCCACTGCCTGGATTCATGCATGCAAATCCTTGAAGAATGGACCTATGTTCTGACAAAGAATGTTTAAGTAAGTGTTAAACAAGTTGTCCGGAGGAGTCAAATTCCGAATAAGAAAACATTTGAGGAAACACACCAATTTTTCCTTTCTATATATATGCAAGAGTAACATATGCATTAAAAACTATGTCTAACTAAAGTTAAATGAGATGATTCTTATCAACATAGAATAAGAATGCTGAGAGATGCAGGGAGCATTGTACCATGGCCGCAGGGGTGGGGATACTGGACTTTCCTCAGCCTGTGTATCTCAGGCTGGTTTGATGTGCTATGAATGATGCCATGCTAGGGCACCTGGGTCCTAAACTCAGTAGCTCACGCAGTGTTAGTCCATTTGGGGTGGCACAAAGAAACAAGAGCAACAGAGGACTGCAGGGCACTGCTGGATGAAGTGTGTCTCAGAAAAACCTCATCCCCTGCGGGAATCCAGGAGGCCTTCCGGAAGAAGCAGCTCTTCAACCAGTGCAGAGAGTCAGCAGGAGTCAGCCCAGCCAAGAAAGGACAGGCCCCACAGCAAAGAGGAGTGAATATAAATGACCAAGAGTGAGGATCAGCAGGGAGAACCACGGGAAGCCCTGGACAGTGACAGAGAGGACAGCAGAGAGGCAGGAAATTTGGGCCGCACTCCACTGGTTCCCAGGTCCAGCCTGTGGGCAGATGTGCCTGGTCACAGCTGGAGGGCCACTGTGTCTGCACTGGCATGGCCACCTGCAGGATCAGGTCACCCTTGGGTCAGGAGTCCCCCTGCACAGAGGCGCCCTAACTGCAGCTTCAGAAGCAGCATCTGGCAGAGGCAGGGTGCTCCTACAGAGCCGGGACCTAGCATGGGCCACTTGAGTGTGGGGTTCCCTCAGTCCACTCCCATCAGCCTCATCCTAGGTTGTGTCTGAGCAACCTGCACCTCTACTACAAGAAATGTCCACGAGGCAGAGTAGAAATGATTTTTCAACCATTCAGTCTAGTCTGTAAATAGTATGTGTATCCCCCTGTGAACTTTAAGACCTGTACATTATACACATCAGCAGTTCACATGTGTCTGATGTTTCAATGCTGGTTAATTAACCTACTTGATGTATTTCCACTCCACAGGAGCTAGTACAGTCACAGAAACTGAGCCCTTAATAAGTTTTAGGTACGATGTTACAGTCTTCATGTCACGTTCCCACAGATTGTGTTTTGTGAGGGGTCTCAATGGAGGGGAGCTCCGTCACCCTCTGATGTTGCAGGTAAATAGAAAATGACTACTGGAGGGATGAGTGCATGTCCTCGGGTCAGCTGATCTATCCAGCTTCTCAGGGACAGAGTGAATCTTTTAACTTGTGTGAGCACTGGTACTTATGTTTTTTTGTTTTGTTTTGTTTTTTGTTTTTGTACTAGAAATCAAATTCAGGACCTTGCACTTCCCAGGCAGGCACTTGTACCTGCTGAGCTTTATCCCTGGCGCTTACATTTCTCATTCTAAACATTCCTGAAGCACTGCTCATTTTCTCCTTCTAGCGCCTCCGCGGCGTGGACACAGAGAGGTTCTGCCGGTTCTCACATGAGAGGCACAACCAGGACCAAGTCCAGGTCCTCGGACTCGAGCATCCTCGCTCCCTCCCGCTGTCTGTGCCCGCCTGTTCAGAGGCTGGAAGGCTTCCCTGCAGTTTCCACTTCGTGCGAAATCCGCTTTATGTCCTTGGTAGAATTATTTAATTAGAAGAAGACTGAATCTGCATTGCTACAGATACTGTAAAATCCCAATGCCATTCTCTGTTACCGTTCAGTGTGATCACCGCAGCCACCCCTGCGGAACCCCCCACCACCACTCGGGGCTTGATTCAGGCTGCGCCCTCCTGCTCTGGTGCTCACCCCCGCTGCCACGTGTGCTTCCCAAAGAGCGAGACCGGAAGGGGCTGTGCGAAGGGAGCTTTGTCACGGCCTACTCGTTTTGCAGACTTGACTTTGCCTCTGCCCAGGACGGGAGCAAAGAGAAAGAGAAAGACAGTGCGGTCCAGCTGAGGTCTGAATGTGGAGGCAGGCTGGGAATCGCCCTGACTTGTAGATCCGTCTCGGAGGCCAGGCCACGGTGGGTGCTGCCACCACCCTGCACCGGGGACAGAGGGCTGAGGTCATTGTCCCTGGCTCTGGGCTTAGAACAAGCAACGCGGAGGGCACCCAGCAGGCCGGCGCCTGCTCCTATAGCTTCTCTTGGAGAAGGCACAACCCAAAGGCCACACCCATGCCGGGTGTAAAGGAAAGCAGCCGCAGGGGAGAGGTCACTAATGACAACACTATGCGCCTCACCGGGTAAGCGCAACTGGGGAAACAAACCCCATCTCGCCTGGGCCATGAGCAGCAGCAGGCCTGGGTCCCTCACTCCCACCTGGACGGTCCCTGGGCCAGGTGCCTCTGTCAGGGCCGCTGCACTTTTCTCAAACTCCGTCCTCTGGGGAAAATGCAGAGTACTTTTTTTCCTCAAACCAGGACCTCAGCTGCCTGTCTGCAATGTTTTTTTTTTCTTATCAGTTCCCACTTCAAAATGCTCTAATCCCCCAAAACTGTGTGTTGCCATGGTGACTGCTATTGTCATTGCTAGAAGTTTTGTAAGGTGTAGCTATCCTCTTATATTCCGGCTTTTGAATTTTCCAGTAACAAGAAAAACAAAGCTTCCTTTGTGAGCCTAGGAAATGGGGTACTGGGCTTCCCATTGTAAGTGTGATGAAAGGGGAGGTGCTGGGGGCACAGTGGACCCCACGGACCTCAGGGAGGGGCCTGGGACACAGCTAAGGCTGAGGCAATGCCCACACTGAGCAGGGAGGGCCCTCCCGTTCCCCCTGCCTAGATGATCACCTCCATTTCTGGAGCCCAAAGAGCTGACAAAGTCTGCAGCCAAAGGAACACAACCTGAAAGACCAGCGATCAGTGAGCTACGGGCTGCAGGCCCCTGTCTCCTCACCTGCATTTCCAATATGGCTTTACCAGGACACAGCCAGGTCCCTGTGTGGACGCGCCATGTCAGGGAGCTCTGGCCGTGGCACGGGGCAGCAGGTGCCCCCAAGACACATTGCACACGAAGTATAAAACAGAGAAGCTCAGCTGCCCCTGCCCAGATCTCCATGGCGGCAGGGGACTAAGAGGACAGGGGTGACCAGGTACAGTCATGTGGACCCCGTTTCCACCCCTGCCTTTGGTCCTTGGACTTCCCACTGTGCTGTTGACACTGTCACCAAAGCTCTGAGCCAGCAGCCTACTTCATTCCTGTCCTTCCCGTGTGGCTTCAGGGCCTCTATGGGCAGATGCCAAGTCCAAGAGAGATTTACCTCTGGGGGAAAGCGTCTGCCCTTGGGGAAGAAGCAAGGACAGCGCGAGAAGGAGTCTCAGGAGCTCCCCTCTAAGTTGTCTGCCAGTGGGGCACCATGCTTCCCCTCACAGGATGGCCAGGTCTGTGTGAGCTCAAGGTGACCAGAGGGAGAGCAGGATGCCCCTCACTCTCTCCTATGGTGGACGCCGCAGGTGTTTGCATGGCCTTCTCCCTCGCTCCACACCTCTAGCTCAAATCCATCGTGTTCTCAGACTGCCCATGTGATTGAAAAGCCACACAGACTCCGCTCACACTGTGGTGAGAAGGAAGGATATCCTCATAAAACAGACGTGAAAAGCAAAACATCACTCAAAGCAGGCTAAGAGTGGCTTTGGAACTGCTGGCAGGGGGACAACCGTCTCTGATTTTTCTCACAACTGTGAGGCGTCAGCTGTTGGTTAGACACCTGGAGCACACAGAAACCCGTGAAACCCTCTTCCAACACCAACGCCACACGCCTTCTGCGCAGAAGACCACAGAGTAAAGGGTGTGGATGATATGGGTTACCAGGGGCTCCTGAGACATCCTTGTCCCCTGCGGTCCAGACAATACCAATACCACCTGCCAAACAGCTACTGCATTTTCAACACGGTTCCTTCTTGGCAGTAGGAAAAGGTAGAGATAAGAAAGGAGTTTTAAAAAAACCCTCCAATGGAATGTTTTTTGCATGATCCAAATGTTTAGCATTCTTTACATTGTTTCTCTTGTTCTCTGCCCATTAAAATCTGATCAAGGGACAACTGTGGCCCCAACAGAACAATGAAGCATCTTTGTAGATTTGCATCACCCCAAGAGCACCAAGGCATTGCTCAGTAAATCAGTGAACCAAGTGTGATTTGTGTTGAGCACGTACTTTTGCTCTCTGTTTCAGCTGCCTAAAAGGATGATATGGAATCGTGAGAACAGACTGGCTATTGTTTTAAAAGGCAGAAGTCTTCTAGAACATACCACAGCTTCAGAATGAGATGATACCCCTTTCACACAGAGGAGAATCAGCAGGCCAGCTTCCCTCATTGCTTCCTGTCTGGTATCATGGAAATCAAACCTACAGATTCAGTCACAGTCCACCATGAACCGCCAGTCACAAACCGCCACTCTCGGAGCTGATGGTCTTGCCTCCGTCTCAGAATACTCTGTCCCCCCACACACACTGTCCTCTCTTCCAATTCTATGGAGTACCAGGAGGAAGGTAGAAAAAAGGACAAATAACTTGCCACTACCCCAAAACCAGAAACTGGTAGCTTCCAAGGCCTTGTCCCTCTGTTCTGTGGTTTTCCAACCTTAGAAATAACTTTCCTAATAATGGGTTACAGGTGAAAATTCTCACTAACTCTGTCACATAAAGCAAGAGAGGCAATGTCCATCTCTTCGTATCTTAGCCATTGTATAGAAAACAGTAATAACTGCATTAGTGAGCATTGCACTTGCAGATGTATTTTAAGGAAAAGCATTCATCTTATGTAAGAGCCGTGACATGTAGATGATACTAATTTTGTAAAAATGCATTCTGAAGTTGAGCCACCCACAATCCCGCTACCCGCAGCCTTCACCCCAGGGAGAACAACGCTGTGCAATTCAAACTCGCTGAAGGTAAACAAGACATGAATAATTTTAAAACATCATAATTAAAATTGGCAAATGATTACAACTGTCAGTATTTCTAGCTGTGTATCCATGTATTTGTTGTTCTCTCTTAAATTCTACTTGAAGCAATATACATAGCTGTGTACTTACATATGTATGTGTGAAATCCTGACTAAAGAGAAATCGGGTTATGCCGAGTCCTATGTAACTTGGAGTTAGTGGTTTCCAAACGTTTACCTGTTTAATGGCCTTCGATATGTGTCTATTGCTTTGAATGCTCCATCTATTGAATGAGCAAAGTGAATGAAGTACAAATTCACTTTTCCATTTCTATTTATCAGGGAACATGTAGCTGTTTGTGAGGAAGTTGGTGTCATTTTAGCTTAAAGACAAAGCCCAGGCAATTTTCAACCAGCAGCAGGAGCAGTTTGCACCATCAGTAGATACACAGGTTCCATAAGGTTGCTTTAAAAAGTAATAAGTTCTGGGTAAGATCTGCATTACTAACTTCATGAATCCCCCAAGACCTAGGGGCATAGCTCAGAGATACTGCCCAGAAACCACGGGGCTGTATTTCTGAACATTTTTCTACCCCAATATCCAGAAGCTCCACCCCGCTCTTACAGTGCTATGGGCTGAGAGGGCAGAGCCTGCCCAGGCTACCTCAGCAGGAGTGGCCAGAACCTCGGGAAAAGGCAGGGCCTTGAGAAGAAAAGTGTCACAGTAATGCCTTAAGAACCTGCACGTCCACCTCCTTAGCTGAGAATACCTGCTGGAAGTTACCTAATTCCTGAAAAGAAAGAGAGTCAATTATCTTCTACGAACTTTGGATGTGGATGGATGGGCAAGAAACTTCAGTGTCTGGAATATTTTCATCAGTTTATCTGTACTTGGAAGAACAAAGTAGCATCTTCAGACACTCCAAGAAAATTACAGTTCTGTTCCAGAATGCCTGAAGCCCGAGTCTGGGAAGCAGAACCTTTGCCCTCTATGACCACACAAATATACTTCACACTCTCAGAACAGACAGGACAGGGGCTCTCAGGAACTGCGGTCAACTCGAAGCACAAATTCCTCTGCGTGATCCTTTCATTTCAGCTCCAGGGTGGCCTTTGCTTTGGAGAAAGCAACTTGGAATTTCAGATGCTGAGATAAAATGTGAGGGTACACATTGAATGTGGGAGGCAAAACATACTGTTCCCTTCTCTGCGATGAGAAATGCCTCCCACGCTCCCAAAGTTAGCATGCCAAGTGAAACCCTAAACCCCAAATCCACCAATCTACTCTGAAAATGGTAGCCTTGGATGTCCACGATGTTGATTTCTTGAACTTTGATGATCTGCCAAGTCATTCTCATATTTTCCAGGGAGCTTATTGCTAGCTGTGCCCAAAGTGCATGGACACCTTGAATACATTATAGTAATCCACGTAGCTTTATCTTTCAAAAGACTGTAAGCTAAGAGTTTTGGCTAATTTTACTTTCCAGTAGAAGCCAACCAACCCTGCCAAGGATCCAAACTTGGAAGCATATCCAAAACCAAGCCTGCTCATTTTTAATACATTGTCTTTCATAGTAGAATTTGCAAAGCACTAGAATGTGCGCATTGTTAACCATGTGGTGCGTGGAGTAAGTTTCAGGTAGTTAATTTGCATTCAGGGGATAAGAAGCAAGATACAGCACAGAACATATTAAGGAATAAACAGAAGGTACCATAAATATAACTGACTTCTAAATGGTTGATGCATTACCCTCACATACATAAGCATACATCTAAATAACAAAAGGACTCACATTGAAGTTGCTTGTATTTGCTGCAGTTTATCTCCTTTGGAATTTTCTTCCTAGACAGTTGCGTTGGTCAGCTTTCTGTCACTATGATAAAATACCTGATATATGTCATCTTAAAGGAGGAGAGGTCTACCTCAGCTAAGGTTGCAGAAATTGCAGACAATGGTTGCATGTGAGGTGGTGATGACAGAGGACACCACGGCTGGAAGCACGTGGCAGAGGAAACCTGTTTACTTCACAGTGGCCAGGGAGCAGAGGGAGATGAGAAAGGCCTCTCCCAGTGGCTTCACAGGCTGGCCACCCAGCTGTCGGCACATGAGCTTTGGGGTCACATCAGATCTAAAGTGAAGCACCGATATGCCTAATGAAAGTTAGTTACAGAACAGAACAGCAGATTTGCTGAACAGGAGACACAGTACCCAGAAAGGTCATTCACCTGGAACTCTGCATTCGCATGCAAGGAGATGCAGGCACTGAGTGTTGCCTGCACATTCAGGCCCTCGGGTTGAGTTTCCTTTCATAGTTACATGGGGGGACCTAAAAGTCACTCTGTCGTTTACCACAGAATGGGAAGCATACTTCGGTCCCATGCACCTGGGCTCTGGAGGCCACCAAGGGCCACGGGACATTACAAGAGAGGTGAACTGAGATGGTGGCACATGTCCCAGTTTGTGCTGCAGGACAACACTTGAACTGAGGACAATGTGCTGGCATCATGGACCTCGAAGCACAGTAAAAACAGTGTCCATGATTCGTTGACAGCTCCAGACCCACCTCTCCCTTGGAAAATCAAATACCCTGTTATAAGATCAGCTTCTCTCTATGCTTGCATTTTTAAAAACTTACCAAATTTTATAGACCTACTTTCAGTTACTAACAAATACCATAAACTTAACTCAAATATTGGTACAAACATATTTAAGTTTCTGATCATCCCTAATGACGCCTCAGTGTAACACAGAGAGAGGATGCTCCTCGCTTTCTTAAAAGAGGTGAATGTTTATTGTGTTGTGTTGAAATTGCATCCTATTAGAATATGTTCTCTGAATTCCCTGAGGGCCCTAGAAACATCTTCTCACCACTGCCCACAGAATTTAGTGCAATACTTCAACACTATTGGATCTCTAATATTTTTGTATTAAGATGAACTGAGTATAGTGCTTTTCATTTCTAAATTCAGAAGATTTTATGTGGATTAATGCAGCTTTCCCCAGGCAGAAGTTATCAGAAAATTCAATCCAAGGTGGGTGGAGGGGACTATGGTAACTTTCCGAAGGCAACAGGGGGTCATGTAGAAGAGAAAGTTAGGGGACCCCAGAGCTGCCAGAACACAAAGCTGACTCGGCAAGTGGCTTTGGGGACACGAATCATACTTCCCAGCCTCTCCTGGAGGTGTGGGGAGCAAAGCCCACCCTTTACAGAGAATTGGATTACTGCAGTCACGAGAACTAACTTCTCCTGTGAGGAGCTACCTATACTACCTCACGGGGTTTTTTGTTTTGCAGCTACTGAGCCTGCTACTGACAACAGAATATCACTGTGCCTTCCAATCCTTTTTGTGAAATCCACACCAGACATCTCTGCTGAATGCATTATATGGTAAAGTCCAGAGCTTGGGGCTCAGGGTTGCTGCACTGCTCTTCAAGGACTGTTTTACGCAAGAGGATTTCCTGCATTCTCATGAATGAACTGGAGGTCAAAGGGACTGCGCTGACTTTCTGCTAATGGCAGAGATCTGAAGATCTTGCTCAAATTTTTAGAAAAACATCATTTTTCTCAGTCAGGCATGGGTAGATAGATCCCTTTCCTTTCTGCCTTTTCTCGCTTTCCTTCTCCTTCATCACCTACACCTACCCCAATTCTCTTAATATTTACAGAGATTTCTCCTCAAACAACTTGATTTTTAGTTGCATTTTCTGCAATCATCAGTTCAGCATTTTTTCACTTCTGATAAATTATGGCAATGGAGTAACCAAGTGTTATCTTAGATTTTATTTATGATATGCTGTATTCTCGACTGCATTTAAACCAAGAAACTCAGAGCTGTCGCTGGTATCACTTATCAAAAAATATTGCTGTGGTGTTGATCATTTAATGAGGCAGTAAGTAGGCTGCTTTAGAAGCTGGACTAACTCCTATATGATATAAAGATGTGTAAATCAAATTTCCTCTGTACATACTCAGCACAAGTTCAGATTTATGCCTTTAATAATGCAGAGCAGGGAGCCACTGCGTCTCTGAACACTGACAATGTGCAGAACTTTCCCTGTGGGTGCTATTTCCCTGCAAACCATCAGAGTCGAAGTGTGCATGGTCCCCATAGAGTAAAAATATTTTCCAGAATCCTAGTGGGTTAGTCAACAGTGAAATAGGTTTTCCATGAGAAAGCTAGTGGTTAGACACTTTGCAGTCACTTAGTGATTGTTTCTGTCTGCAAACATTTGTTGTTGGCTAAGTGCTATTACACTCAAGAAAGGAAAATATCCGTGCCATTTCAATGACACTGTCTCCCCCGCTATTTTTGAATTCCATGTGGAAAAGGGCTCCACCTGGTTCTTCCAATCAATGCAGGGCTCCTCCATCCTCAGCTGGGGTGCCTGGAATGGTATCTTTAAGGCCCCCAAGTGGCTCAGGTAGCTTTAAGGTCCTTTGTGATCTGCCCAAAATGCACTTACCTAGCTCTATGTCTCAAGTCACCCTTCATCCTACCACACTCTGCTGTGGCATGCATACCACACGCCCACCTCTATCTGACTCGGTGACTGTGGGTGCCTGCTGCATACACCACTGTGTGCTCGCACTCTCTCCTCAGTTTCCTCTTATTCTGTGAACCCTGGGAAGGAGACTGCAGGGAGACAACTCTGCAGCGGAGTTGCAGAGGGTCCTGTAGGATCAATATCTGTGGGGGTGTCTTGGTTACTTTTCTCTTCTTGCCGAGACAAAATACTTGATGCCCAAAAGAAAGGTAGAAAAGGCTTACTTAGCTTGCAGTTTTTTGGAGGTTTTAGTCCATATTTAGCTGGTTCCAAGGCAGGGTGGTGTGGCTAAGTGGCAGCCTTTATTGCAGTCAGAAACTACCAAAGCAAAAAGCACAAAAGGGAAAAAGCACGCCGGCTTCCCTCCCTTATATAGTATGCCGGCTCCACCCCTGGGCAGGTGCAGCACGCACACCGCCAATCCCAGGGCTGGACAACGAACCAATCACAAAAGCTAGCTCAGCCGCCTTTGGAAGGCCCACCCTCCCAAGACTGCATGAAGCTTTGGGTGGGGCATTGAAACTAACCAGAACAGGGGAGAAAGGAAGAAAGAAAAATGGGCTAAGAGAAGTCGAATACTAGTGAAATTTGACCAGAAGGCTCAGCTGACTCGCGAGAATGTTGCAGTTGGCCCTTAAGCCCTCTTCACAGCGGAGAGAAAGGACTGGGAGTGCGTTCCTGAGTCTGCAGGGCGTGGACGCTGAGAGTCAGAAGGAGGACGCTCTCCCTGGGCTGGGCAGGGGGCACCATCCAGAGCTCTGGGGCGGGGGCTGAGCCCTCCCCCTGGGGGTCTGGGAAGCACATCCCGTCACCCACGACAGCTCCCCCGTGCTCCTCCCAGTCCACTTCTATGCACAAAGTGAAAGTACTTCCTATCAAAATGTGTAAGACCAAAGTTTAACACTATGTGGAGAAAAGGTTTGGCCACAGATCAGTGACCTAGGACTCCCTCACCAGAAACTAGAGGGCAAATGAGCTCGAAGAAAGATGCGCCCCCTATGGACAGAAAGCGTCAGGCTGCAATGTGTCAGAACTCTGGAAAGCAAAGGTTGACCACAACTGAGGGAATGGTGGATGAGAAGAAGAAGTTAAGCTTTCCTCCTCTTGGTTCTGTTCAATCCATTTCTTAAGACAGCAACCGTATTTGTCTTCTGGGTCCCTGGTCCACAGAGAAAGATGCCCTTGTCCCTGGCTTGGTGTCTGCTCCTTCAGCGCAGCCAGAGCTCTCCCGATGGTGACTTAGGCACCGCCTCATTCCGCTGAGCTCAGACCTTGCTCAGAACAGAAGCAGGCAGTGCAGGGGTCTTTCCTAGAAAACGGCAATGGCACTGGGCAAGCTGCTGGGCCCTGGGGCAGACGTGTCCGGGGGGCACAATAGACATGGCAGGTCCCAGGAGGAAAAGCTGGGAAAGACGTGTTGCCAGGACAGAAAACAGACATCGAAGGAAGTATCAAGAGACAGGGAATTTCAGTAGCAAAAAATAGATATTTTATAGATCCTAGGAGCAGCTTTTTTTCAAATATCATCAGGGTACACAGAGTTAAAATTAATAAAACACATGGATAGGCTTCAATATTAAATAGTCAAGTCAATAATTTAAAATTTTCTGACAAAACAGCTAGCTTTAGACTTTTTTTTCACTACTGAGTTCAGTCTAACAATTAAGAAAGAATAATTCTAATTGCATTCAAATTCTTGCAGGTTATTGAAAAAGAATTTCAACTCTCAACTGATACTAAGAATTAACACTGTCTAGATAGCAAATTCCAACAATGGCAGTAAAAAAAAAAAAAAAAAGTAACAGATCAAAACTCACTCATAAGCCTAGATACAAAACCCTAAACAAAATACCAGCATCTCAGAAGCAGCGTCTGTGAGACCAACACCACTTTCTGACCAAATTGGGCTCACATGTCAATGAAAAATGTGGCTTAACACTTGAAAATCAATCATGGTAACTAATCAACTTATAATTTATAAACTAAGTAGAAGCAAATAAGTGATTAAAATAGAATTTTTTTTTAATCTGGATAAATCCAGGTGGTCAGAAAAGGACAACTTAGTGCCAAAGATGTCAGGGTAAACCTAAACTGGGAAACAGAAACCACAGGAACCAGGCTCCGTCTTATACTAGGAATATACAATACTAAACACAAACTCCAGGGAAAATGGAAAGGATGAAAATAAACTTGCTGCTGTGTCTTGATCATCAGATAATTGGGATCACAGGGCCACCTCATGCACGACACTGAGTACAGGAGTGAAAATACTTTCTGAAATACTTAAGAAAAAGCCAGGTTAAACCGTTTTTAAATAACTGTTTTATCCTCCAAGGTACAACTTATCAATGCAAGCCCAGGTTAGTCTGCGCTGGTCGCTCGGGGCACAGACACAGGCCTGCCTATCTAGAAGCTACACTGTCGCCGCACAGCGCTGCGGTGTGTGTGGGGCCCAGTGCCCAGCTGTACCCGTGAGCTTGTTCAGCACAGCAGCCAAGCCTCGCCCACACCCCACCGCAGGAGACACCAGGAATCTGTGCTTTAATGAGCCTCCCAGGTGATTCCCTGAGTGTGGAAGTGTAGGAGTGTTGTTCTAATGAGAGGTCTTTGACCCTTTCTGCACATTGGGATCAGATTGCGGAAATTTTAAAAATGGTAATTCCCAAGCCCTAACTCTGATTCTTATTTAATTGGTCTGCAGTGTAGTCCAGACATCATCCTGGTTGTGAATCAATGCACCAACAATTCACCGAGAGGATTTGAGTTGACTTTTGTGCACAAAATTATTGAAAATATACCTTATCTGACCACATTCCCCCAGATTTAGAATGGGGATCTCAAAAGTGAAGGGACATAAATACAACCTATTGGGATATAGGTATAAAATACTAGAACTTCTACTTTTATTTCTTTTCAGTTTCAACATAGTAATTTTTAAGTTTGCATGTGTTAATGATCTATATAATGTATTAGTACAAATGTTGGAAGTCCAATGCAGGTGTCTAATTTATATTTTCAGTACACAAGTTACATATTAAATTTCTTTATCAAAGTTCATGATCTTAATTATGGTTTTCAAACCAGGCACATAAAAGTCACCTGAGAAGCTTTCCCAAAGTAGAGATTCCAGAGACCCACATGAGTGACATGAATCCACCTAGCCTGAGTGTGGTCTCAGACATGTATTTGTCCCAGATAATTCCTGTGCTCCAATACCTGTGACTATGCTCCAGGACAGACTGGCTTAGAACATGTAATTCTGTAATAACATAATGTGAATCATGTTATTCTTTTTTCCCACCAAACATTTATAACTCCTATTTTTTTAGATCTCAAAGGAAACTCATTAACTATTTTCTTTTGATATTTCTTTTTTTCACTCTTAATCATTTGGTTGGACCAATCTATACTCTAACTTTGAAAGTACACATGAGACTGATATTTCTTCTTGTAACAGCCGCAGAAGGATAGCTACACAATGTATCAGTCTTTTACCCCTGAATTATATTCAGTGAGAAGAAACTATCTTTGTCTGAAGAAAGAAGGCAGAGGATGAACAATTCCCAGAATTTAGATCTGGCAGAAAATAATCTTCCTTCATGTGAGCCACACTGGAGACTTTGATAATAGAAGACACAGTGGGTAAACCTTTCAAGGGGCCTCTCAGTGGTACCAAAGTAAAAGGCTTCAACTACCTCTAAAAAGTGTACCTCAGGAAAGCACTTACATTCTAAGCAAAATCTCATAATTCTTAAAAGGACATAACAAAATCTAGTAGTCAACTACAATATATCTGTACAGTTCAGCATCCAATCAAAAGTAAGCAGGGAATCAAAATAGCGGGAAAATACACAGCTTAACCAAGAAAAACATTCCATAGAAACAGACCCACAAATGACAGGTATAGTAGAACTCCCAGACGAGATTATTATTAAGCTAGAGTTGTCCAAATGTAAGAGGAAGTACAAGAAAACATGAGCATGCGAATTTACCAGTGCTGCTGAGTGTGACATGGGCCAGTCCATCCACTTCACCCGGGAGCTTGTTATGGTACAAAACTTCAGTCCCGCCTACACCTCACTGCACAGAGATCTCAAGAAACCATGTTTTAAGGAGCTCTGCAGGTAATTCACCTGAATGTTGATTTCAGCCTTGTCTAGTGTGCCTAAGGAGGAAAAACCAATGTGTTTTATTAAATCAAGATGCCTCACTGGAACAGTCCCCTAACCCCACTGTGTTCGGAGCTGAGTAACAATTTACTGCCATTCTGCACAGGACAGTGCTGTGGGGGTGGCTGTCCTGTAGCTGTTACTCAAATCAAATCTTACTTTGTCTAGCCCAGTCTGGTTTTCAAAATTGGATATGCCCAGGCACATTTTTAAAGTTCACAAGATCATTCCACAGTAAATGTAAACCAAGTGTAACTGATAAAGTAAGCAAAATAATAATAATAATAATAATAATAATAATAATATATCCACTGGCTGAGAACAAGGACAGCAAAATACCCAAATGGAAAAACAGCTCTTTAAATGAATGACAAAACTGAAAATAACTGCACTAAGTGAACTTTTGAATCCTATTACTATCCCATTTTTCATCTCAGGGAACCTTCATATTGTCCATGGCAACTGCACCATTTTACATTCCCAACAATTCTCAAGGGTTCTCAGATCAATCCTACATGTCTTTATCTGTCAATCTGAACAGCCCCCTTAATGGTAATAATATACAATGTTGCAACCACTGTAAAATTCCAACCATCTAAATTCCTAAACCTATAATTTTACAGTATAGGATAAGTTGTTGTTGTTAGTTGAATCCTTTAGTTTTTTTGTTTCTCTTAAGTATGACCATTATTTTATCCTTTATTGGTTTCACTCTGAACTATTTAGCTTGATGATATTAGACCTGATATTATGGGTAGTTATTTCAATGACAACAAGAGGTACTCTAAGGGGAAAGGAAGAAAGGAAGGGAAAAAGAAAAAGACATAAATTTATAAATATGCATAAATAAGACAGCTAAAAAAAACTGTATTACTAAGTACATTAGCTATTGAAAAAAAAAAATAATATTCCTGAATTGATAAACCCTGCGTGTCTATGTCTGTCAATATAATCAACCCCTATGAAGGTAACGATATGTAATATTGTAACTACTGTCAAACTTCAACCACCTCAGAGTGTAAACCTACAGTGTAATTGTATCAGATCTGTTGCTGTTGTTGTTTGTCTTTCCTGCTTTTTGTTTCTATCTTCTGTATCTATTTTCTTTTAAATAAAAAAAAAAGAATCATTCTGATGCAAAAATCAGTTTGACAAAAAACAAAGGTATATTTAGATCGTTAAGACTTCAGAGAGAAGGCACAGTGACAAAATTTTCATTGTGTTGTTAGGGAAAGATAGCAATGCTTGTGCAAAATGTAGAACAGAGATAACCTATATATCTTAGGTAAAACAGAAAAGCAAGAAACAAGAAGCAGAATGGTTTTTAGAAAAAATGTACACTTCACTCTGTTGTTTTCTTTAAATTATTCACAGTGGTCTTCAGCCCTTATTTGTGGAAGACATGTTGCAAGATTCCCAGTGATTGCTTGAAGATACAGAAAGTAAAAAAATTTATATACTCTGTTTTATCCTGCAGATAGCTTATTATAATAACATTAAATATATAAATTAGAATGAGAGATTGACAATAGTATCCACTAAAAATTGAATAAGTATGATATACTTAGTAAGTGTAGGTAAAAATTAGTTTTTTTTTTTTTTTTTTTTTTTACTTTTGGAAGTGTCTATTTAGTATTCTCAGATCATGATTAGACTATTATATCTGAAACTATGGAAAGTGAAACTGTGGATAAAAAGGACTAATGAATTTCTGTGTTTTAAGCTCTAATTTTTTCAATTATCTTAAGACTATTGCATTAATTGTATTAAAAAGTAGAATGTGGTACATAGTAGGTACATGAGAAATAGTTTCAGAAAAGCTTTGTTTAAAAATTTCAAGGAAAAGATTATATGTACGTATATATACACATAAAACTGCATGTATAAGTGTGCAAGATAGATAACTATACTACTAATCTCTGTTAGTTCATCAAAAAGAAGTTTGTGCAGTCATCGTTTGACTATTTAATCATTTTTATGCCTAGATCTTGTAATCTGAGCAACTGCTTCTAAGATAACAATGTGCAATAAATTAACTAGTATTGATTTCTTACTGTTTTTTTTAAATTCTGTATTATTTCTATCCTTTTATTATTTTGCTTTTTAAAATAAAAATAAAAATAAAAAATAAAAGTTAAAAAAAAAATTCTCAAGGGTTCTGCTTCTCCACAACCTTGTTGCAGCTTGCTTTCTCTATTTTTAACACCAAAGCAAGTTTGTTGGTTGTGCGGTGGGGTATGCATTTTACTTTCTTGAGTTTCTCCAGCTTCTGCATTCTGAGTGAGGAGTTTCCCTTACTCTGGATGTTTTTCATCTGAGTCCTCACTAGGAAAGGAGGTGGGTACGGTAATAGGCCTCAGTTCACGTAATTAATACCCAGCGGCCCCTCCGACATGTGGCTCCCTGCTTTACTCCTGTGACCTTTCTCTGCAGGCCAGCAGTCAGTGGGCACAAAGTGTCCCCACAGGGTAGCTAGCCAAACGTCTTCCCTGGGTTTCGGCCCCCGGTCTCTGTCTCTGAGGCTGTTTCCCTCTGAAAGTTTACACTGAAAAACTGAATCTCCCGGCAGTCAGTACTTCCTGGCTGCAAAGCAAAAGAGTGAAACCAGAGACGAGTGCCCCGGGACACCGCATGGTGAGCAGTCACCACCTCTGGCCCCTGGTGCCCTCCGGCTGGTCATCAGTGCTATGGGTGTTCCCTGGCAGTGTGCTGGTGTCAGGGAGACCTGGGGTCCCCCTCAGTGTCTGCACATCCCCAACACACCTTCCCCACACCCCCATAGTCTCCCAAGCTGCATGTACTTCCGCTCCTCCCAGCCAGAAATGTCTACTGTGCAAATTTCACTGCCCACCAAAACTCAAGTCACTCTTGACTTCTTATAAAAGATAACCTGAGTGAGAGATGCCCGCGTCCATAGCTGTGTTCCTTTTCATTTTTGTGTTGTTGTGCATCCTAAGGTCTCTTTTTAACATCTCTAGAAGAATCACAAATAAATCATCAGTAGAAAGTGACTGAGGAAAAAGGAAAACAGGATATCTGGCTGTAGCATAGAATTAGCAGAAAGAAAACAGAACATTTCCAAAATGAATACCACCTCAAAAACCAGCCATTTTACATTTTTTCCAACTCAAACGTAGCGAAGAGGAGCATTTCCTTCTAGTCCATCCTGCTTTCCAACATCGATTCATTTCAACAAGTCAAATTTCAAACTCAGGAGCAATTAAGAAACTTCTGGCCGCAGGGGAGCACATCATTTGCTGTGTTTTTTAAACTAGTGTGCACAAAAATTGAAAGACCTTTCCGTAATTCATTCATTTGCCCCAATTCATACACTGCCATACTGATTGCTGAAACACTGACCTCAGGGTTAACTCAGAGACGCAAATATCCTGCTAAATTGGCCTCCCGCATGTGGCGATGGGAACACAGTGGAGTAATGGCAGAGCGGGCTCTGCAGTGCTGACTGGAACTGGCGCCACGCTCTGCTGACAGCAAAGCCAGGCCGAGAGCTTGGAACTCCTGAGGGAGAGGAGAAAGACCGAGGCAGGGCTCGTCTCGGCAGAGCAGTCTGTGACCCTTCTGGCACAGTACATGAGCCAGAGTGACCATCTAAATAAAGGCCACCTTTTCCCCCCAGACTCGAGGAATAAAACCAAACCACAGAAAAGACACAAAACCTTTCCCCAACTGGGCCTTCATGTGCTCAATGTATTCGATCTATTTAAAGTTAGAGACGAGAAGGGCAGGTAAATATCAACACCTTTAGTACGATATCACCTTGGTTTCACAAATTCCTTCCAGCTACAGAATGGATAATAATGTCTGCGCCCATCTGTGGACTGGTTGCTGTGTCAGTCACTTCGTGCTAATCATCTAATTTAGCATTTACAACAACCCGTGAAGCAGGAATAGTGTTCCACAAGTTGCACATGAAGTTCAGTTCTTTGACCAGTAGTCCAACACTACCAAGTGACCAAATAAGTATTCAAAATCTATCTTGCCTGACAGTAAAACCCATGTGCTTTTTTTCCACTTCATGACACTATGCTTCCTAGTAGGTACTAAGACACAGTAGTAAGTAATCTAACAAACATCTGTTGGGGAAGATATGCCAGAATTCTCAGTCACAAAATGTTATATGTTCTTGAAAGATGCAGTGTGTATTTTATGAGCTTTGATTCCTGACTTGATGTGTGCAAAAAAAGAATTTATAGGCAAAGGAATTCTGTCTGCTATTTCTTAGCATCTATTCTGTTTTCAGCAAAAGGCAATTTCTTCACCTCGTTGTCTTCTTTCTCTCAGTGAGCTGCTAATCCCCCTGTCTAGACCCCAAGCTCTTCTGTCCTGGACAGCTATGCCCCTCCCACTGGTCTCCTAGCACCATGCCAAAGCTATTTCCCATGCCTGCCACTTTCGTGATGTACTTAACTGTGAAACCCTGGCTTCCCAAGGCTCTGCTAATCACATAACTGTGGCACTGTCCCCCAGGAGCTCACCCAGCCCCACCTGCCTGCTGCCCTTGCTGCAACCTAGATGTTCCATGGAAAATGCTTTACAGAGGGCATTCTGCACCCTCCCTCGTAGACGAGCCATCCCCTCCACACACCCCTCCACTGCAAAACTCCATTCAACTGCTCCAAGTCCTTTGTGCAGGATCAGCTGCCAAGGGAGAAATGCAAAGTTGGCAAAGGGCTTTCTTCAGTTTACAAAGTCTTTGGAGCAAATCTGCTTTGCTGTCCACCCAGGGCTCCCTCTTTGCTGCACTGTTGAACTTGACCATGGAGTGAAGCTGGGAGGCCATTCCAAACGGATTTGCTAACTCTGCTTTGGTCTGAGGTGACATATGACCTGCACTGTAGCCAGAGGAACACTTGGTCACAATGGGCTTTTGCTTTCCCTCTCCTCCATTGTCTGTATTCTTCCTTCTCTCCAAATCTCCACTGCAAAGAGAAAAAACTGCAGCTGAGGACCGGGAGATGTGCTCCTCTCTGCCAACCAATGTTCTTTTCTATTCACTCCGTGGCCAAGCTGCAGAGGGTTTTCTAACTTGAGCTGCAAGGCTATTACTGCAGGAGCTGGGCAAGCAGAGCCCACGGCCCTCAGCAGTTCACTAACAAAATCCATCCTGATGTGTTAGGACACTTAGAGCATCTCTCAGGCTCTTTTTACTGGGCCTGCAATTTGTAAAACTACTGCAAGCCAGAATCTGCTTGTGTCCATATTTGTCACTCTGTGGAAAGGACTCGCCTGGAAAAGAAAGCAACGCAGCTGAGAGCCAAGAGGAGGAGAGCACCCTGCCAGCATCACGTGAGCATTTGGATTCAGCCACGCCTGAAGACAGAGGCATCCCTGGGGCATGCTAGTGATGCAGGCCAATAAATCCCTGTGCCTTTTTAGCTTGAGCAGGAGGAACTGGAATATTTTTGTCACTTGCAGTTGCATGAGTTCTAAATAATAAACACCGTGTGGTTGAGAGGAGAGATGGTTACCTGAGGTTATTTCACAATAGGAAACAGATGGTGTTCCCAAAGTAGATAATTTTGAACTTTTAAAATTAGGTTCTGTTTATGAAGGTGTAGGTAGCGTTGTGGGTTGGCTAGAGTGGCCCTGAGAGGACGACAACAGGCAGAAGTTTCCAGAAGACAAAAGGGAAGACTCGGGTAGACCTGGAAGGAGATGGTGCTGTGGCATCAAGGGACATGACTGGCTGGGGGTGAACTCATAGAAGAGAACAGGGGGTACACACTTGGCCACCATCTGACTCTAGTGTCATCTCCTGCCAGGTCCCCACAGGCCACGCAGCTGCAGTCAGCTGTGAGCCACACAGGTCTGCTTCCCCAGCCGGACGTCCTGGCTCAGGTGGGGAAGGAAAAGATGTCTAACACAGCACACATGCTTTGCCTTCCTCTGCTCACTCCTGTCGTCCTCATCTAGGGGAAAAGCATGTGTTGTCTTCTCAGGGGACTCAGAGTTCTGCCGGCATCGGTGTCACGGTGGAGGATGTCGGTGCCATCACGCCATCACCATCTTTGAGGTCACCATTGAGTATGGCTCTTGTATGGGGTTTGCACTTCTCTAGCAAAGCACCAAGACAGTGGTTTCCATGACATCAGCCACTGTGCACTCCCAGGAAGACACAGTTGAGAGGCCGGAAAGACAGCCAAGAAGAAACAGGCACGGTGTGCCCTGAGCTGCCTGCTCCGTCCTCAGGACTGAAAGTGCGGTTGGGGCTTCCGTGTTACACTGCAATGTTGTTCGCATCCCACTTTCATTCTGTGAATCAGACAATATTTCACAGACAATGGAAAGTTGAAGTTGCATAGTCATTTTACATCCAAGTGTTTCGTATTTTCCAGAAGCTGCTCTTCCAATAGAAAAGGCTGCAGAAGGGTGTGACCTCATTCCCTACTCTGGGCATCTTTGATTTTTGGGTTGGTTTGCCTGAGACATGAGGAGGACCCACACTGGTCACAGGTGCTTCCTCACTGCAAAATGTCCTGTGTTATGAGGTGCTGGGAGCAAAAAAAGCAAAGCGGCTGCACGGCTAGCATGGACTGCAAGCCCACTCTTCCCTCTGACACAAGCACGTAAACCTGTGAATTAGCAACACGTGGTGAGAGTGTATCTCCACATGAATTCGTTTCCTACACAGTCTGGACTGGTCATAGATGTGTACCCTTTTCTACTTCATAAGTGATGTTCAAGGTGTAGCAACTCAAAGAGGGCATCACTTTTGGCCCATGGGCCCGTTCCTGTTTCAAATCCTAAAATTTTACTTTTTTCCTGCTCTCTGTAATGAATTGATCCTATTAAGACATCTAGAGTCTTTGCTACTTCCTGCTTACCGGATCCAGTTGCTACCATGCAATCGTTATGTAGTAGATGAATGAGGTATTCAGTGCAATAAAATGGTCAGGGTCCTTCTAGATTATCCCACAGAGTAAGAGAGTTGTCATAGCCCCAGGAGAAAATGCTGACAGTGTACCGCAGTCCCTGGCATGGAAATGCAAGCTGTTTCTGATGTTCCCAGATTAAATGACACTGCATCTGAATACAATCATCACATGAGGAAGCAGGCGACCATCCACTATTATTCCTCTAGGCACATCTGTCTGTTCACCAGCCCAACACACGTGTTAAATAACATATGCAAATGTACCCACCATTTCATTTCTCACATGTTTGATCGTTAACCAATCTTTGCAACACCCCCAAGAACAAGACGTTGCTTTCAGTCCATCTTTTACTGAGGGGAAGAGAAGGAGAGGATGCCAGCACTTCCCATGCTTTTCGATTACAATGTGCTCCAGTCCATAGACCCAGAAGCCAATATGGGAATTTTGTCTTTATTAAATACATTAACTCCCCTGAACTCCCTGGATAGGAAATTAATTATGGTATTTAACCCCAGTCCTAATAAAGCTATTGTTACATCTTTGCCCAGGTTCCATCTTGGCCGGCTTCTGTAAATCCATGCTCCTTAGACCCCAGAGCCATCTTACATCCACCGAGATTTGCATCACCTCCTAGATGATGTGTCATAACTCTCTGGGCATTGTCTCCAGGAAAGATTCACAGGACTGATAGGCCCACACGACAGTGTCTTTCCTCAGGGACTACCTACATGATCCTTCCTTAAGAGATTTCTGGTGTTTGAGCCAATTAGGTTAAGAAATTTGACAGGGTGCATGAAGAACAAACAAATTTTTTAAATTAATTTTATTGGCACATTTTCAATACAGATAATGATGGAGAATTTGCTCCTGCACATGATATATCTTGCTCCTTTTTTCCCTGTTCCCCATCCCCACCCTTAACCCTTCATCCCCTACTTGTTTACAAAAGCTTTTTTTCCATTTATTCCTTCTGGTCTCTTTAGTAGGTGCTCATATGTGTTTCTATCAACCCAGGATCATGTGAGCATTGTCACAAGTCCCCGTAGATCAGTTCTGTCGCTAGCATTCCACTGCTGTGACTGCAGTAACAGTACTCATTACCGACTGTTATCTGCCACAGAGTGTCCCTTTCAGGTCTGAAAGTCACTTTACTCACACTGAGATCAGTAGTCACAGTTACACTGTGTTCTCCCCCCATCCTCTCTGTCTTAAAAGAAACCTTGAGGGAAATTTTCCAGGAAACTGATATCCCCCACACCAGCACATTTGGGAGGGACTAAGCAGTTTTGTCCCATATTCTGAAGCTTACAGTATGCCAGGAAATCTGGGTGTGGTGGCACATGCCTATAATCTCAGCATATAGGAGGCTAAGGCAGGAGGATTGCTGTGAGTTCAAGGCCAACCCAGGCTACATAAGTAAGTTCAAGGCCAGCTGAACTACATAGGGAGATCATGTTTCAAAAAAAAAAAAATGATGATAATAATAATGCCAGGTAATTTCTATATGAGTTCAGAATTTGACTAACAAATTAGCATACTAATAGTGCTATTTAAAGATCCTAGGGACTAGGTGAGGGTCACCATGCCGATGACTTTGGCCTGATCAATCTCACAGTTCTCTATGCTGCTCTACCTCTAGAAACTTGCTCCCACACATCCTCTGGACTCCTGCTGATACAGACTGTGTGTGCGCATTCCCTGAGGCAGATTTGAGCTCCTCAAACTGAGCTGTATTGGAAAACCATTCTCATGTCAGCTGTATATGAATGAGGGTAGGTGACATTGGGTCCTAAAGAAAATAAGAACCAAGTTGAGTCTGTCGTGGTAGAATCAATCCCTGAAAAGCTTTCTTTGGGTGGTGGGGAGACAAGGTCTTGCTGTGTATTTCAGATGGGCCTTGAACTCACTATGTAACCCAGGGTGGCCTTGAACTCATGGCGATCCTCCTGCCTCAGTCTCATGAGTACCAGGGTTTTAGGTGTGGGCCACCATACCCAGCTTGCTGAAATGCTTTGATGCAGAAGACAATTCTGGAGAAGGGAGTTGGGTGCACAGTGCCTTCCTCAGCAAGAGTGTTTGGAAGGTCAGAGTTCTCGGTCTTGTCTACATCTGTTCAAAGGTCCCAACTCCCTGCTTCCGGGAAGAACTTTCCTGTCATTTTTCTTAAATGAGAGGCCTGGCAGACAAGCACTGACCCCAGGCTGTGGTTCCACATCTCTTCTCCGCAGATTACGTTGCCATAGATGTCTTTCCGTCCTCCTCGTGTGTTATATAAGTCTGTAAGTCCCCTTTTCTCTTTTTGCTCAGTAAAATCTTGAGGAAAAGAGGCCAGCTTCTTCCATGATCTTTAGACTCTCCAGTGCTAATCTCTGTTTGTCTTTCCATCCAATCACATTGACAATCACAGGTCAGCCCTCACCGTACAGCAGGGAAGAGATCACACATTCAAACTGGAAGAATTTAGAAGAGGCTTATCTGCAACAGGACAGTTTACCAAGACAGCATACAGGGCAATCCAGAAGCGAGAGTGTGTTGTCCCAGGTTGCTACCACATGTGGCTCAGTGGGGCAACAAGGGGAGGGAGCAATTTTCAGAACCCGGGTGCTGAAGGACAAATACTGATGGTCACTTTTATGGCATCCAGAGAAAGAAAGCATTCCAGGAAAAGAGAACAAGTGTACAGAGACTCCAAGGTTTCAGTTAGAGAGCCAGTGCTGGGAAGAGGGCAGATATGAGCAAGACTGTGAGGGAAGACAGGAAGGGAAGAGAGCTATTACGGGATACGAAGGCTTTTGTTTTTACTGTCTGTGTGATTGGAAGATTGCAGAAGGCTTAAGCAGAGTAATGAGAAAATCTGGCTTCTGCTGTTGTCGTGTCAACAACAACAGACATGAGACTAGTGCCAGTTGATGAATTCTGGTAAAGGCAGTGGAGGTGGCGCAAGGCGGTCAGGTTCGGGGTACACACTGAGAGGCAAGCTCTATGGCAGCTGCTGAGGAGATGGAGAGTGACGAGCTAGAAAGGAATAAAAACCAAAATCTTTGGGTTGGTAGCGTAGGAATGAATTTGCCATTGACAGACTCAAAAAAGACGGGAAACAAAATGTTGGGGCAACAACACAGGGATTCTCTTGTGAGCACATCAGGATTAAAGTGCTTTTAGAGAGCCAAGTGAAAGTGTGAAGCAGAGGAATCCCAGAGTTATGGGAGGAGACGGTGTGGAGACCCAACCCAGAGTGTCAGCACCTAGGTGGTGCTTAAAGCCAACACCGGAAGCTGTCACTTGGGGATGGACATTCCTAGAGAAGGCCAATGTCCATTTCAGATTGAACAGTCTCTAAGCAAGTGCCCTCTTACCCTCATTTTCCCTAGGGTCTTTACACTGGGGAAGGTCCCCAGGCTGTCCTCCTGGACTGTCCAAATCCCTTAATGAAGGTTCTGAACATCGCTACGCTGATGAACAGACTATCCCATGGACATGACAGAAAACGTGATCCCTGAAGACTTACGTTTCCACGTTCCCTCGGGTTTCACACACTGGAAACATGCCCCAGAGTGCATGATGGGTAAAGGCCCCGTCAGGACTTCAGAACCAGCACGTGGGCCTTTTGAAGGAAAACTTTCTGTCACATAGAATCCAAAGTAATTTCTCAAGATTTTCCTCAGGAATCCTTTGACTGTCATAGGAAAAAAAATTCCTAAGTATCCACAAAGACAGTAGAAGTGCTTAGAGCCTGTCGCCTCGTAAAATCTCCAAGGCCCAAGGGAGTAAGAATTTGTGCCCTGTACCCATTAGAAGAGCTTTGACAACATCCACAAGGGGCCCTGGCCCACCCCACCTGCTGACACAAGTGCTGAAAGTGAGCTTCTAGACACAGGACTTGGATATATTCCTGATGGCTGCAGTCACCACCTCCCAGTATCCGCCTTGATGTCTGCCCCGGTTTGCATAGGAAGATAGTAAGGTATGAATACTAATGACACGTCAGGATGCACAGAGCCTGTCTGCACTGGCCGTCCTCCTTCCAGTGCTGGATTTACGCCTTTTTTTCTTACTTCAGCAAAATACCTCTCTAAAATCACACAGTGTCATCACCAAATGTCAACTTTATACACCAACAAAACCAGGAGCAGCTTGGAAACCAGTGTTATTTTGAACCCTTGTTCCCAGTGATTTTGTAGCCTTTACCTAGAGCATTATTTTCCCGGTTTTGAAAGATAATGGAGAAAGAGGACAGAAACAAGCCCTGGCCACAATTGAAGCATGTGCTAAGTATATCAAGCAGTACAGTATAGTATAGAGCTGCAATACCCTTAACCAGAAGGTTGTCAGGACTCAGCACCTGTGGCTTTCTAGCCACTTAGAAATAACTCTTTCTCCTGCTGAGCTACTTGGCTGCATCTTAAGGAGATCTAGGGCCAGTGGAGAACTCTGGACCTGGTACTTCCTGCTGGGCCTGTGACCCACCAAGCAAAATCCAGGCTCCACCCTTGCTCTGTAGACCTGGTGTGAGGTGTGAAGACAAATTATCACATGCCATACTGAAAGCACTAAGCACATAGTAAATACATTACTAGTACCTTGGGTCAGGTACTGTTCTAAATGCTTATAATAGTCAGGGGATGCAAGGAGTACAATTACATAGAGGACACACAATTTATAGTATTATTTATAATGGTTACCCAAGTAGTCAAATACAAAGAATGTGCAGGAAGTCTGTCCACACACTAAAGACCTAGAAAATCCAGCCAACTGCCTGGATCTGATGGCAATAAACTGCATGAGTTCAGCTAAAAACCTAGAGCCCATGACAATGACCCATTCAAGTTTATCCCACAGATCTGCACTGCGAAGGTCCCAAGGTCAGCAGTGAAAGCTAGAAAGTCTATGCCAGTGGAGTGAAGGATCTGTGCTAGTAGGTTGAGGTTTGTGAACTGGAGCCAAGAAGTGACGCTCAAAATAAGGACAGGGCTCCCCTGAAAAGCACCACAGTCATCGTGGGTGACAATGTGATCCCCAGCTCCTCCGACGAGAACAGCCGAGTTCATATCAGGAAGTCAGTGTGACAAGCTTCTCCTGGAGATTAAACAGCACACATCTTTCCCTCTAGAGCCAGGAAGCAATGCTCAAAGTAAAGACCAAAGCTCCCTCAAAGTGAACTACAGCCATCCTCAGCAACAAGGTCCCGAGCTTCTATGATAACAGCTGAGTTAGTATCAGGGGAGCCAGCATGACAAGCTCCTCCAGGAGAACCAATGACTCCAAACGACAACACCACTTAGGAGAACCCACAGTGCTACTCTTCCTCTCCAGGTCTCCTTTTTATGTTGGCAGTTTTCCTCAAGTGGGCCATCCACGCTCAACACCACCTGATTCAGTTCAGTTGGTGTCTAAATTGACCATCAGTTACCAATTCACTACAGTTCTTGTCTCTAAATCTTCACAGCAGCCCATGGCATACCCAAAAATAACTTTACTCTCTTTACCCATTTTCTTCCTAGTCACGTGCTAGGAAGGCATGACTCTTGGTGCCGATCCACATGGATGCTAAACCAAGGTCCCAATTCACCGTGCTGTGGTCTTGCTGAGTGTTGAACTTGTTCTCAGGAGGCCAGGAAATACACAGCAGCCTCAACCTAAAATGAGTCCTGACTGGACTACAGAAGTTCTCAAATGCCACACAGGAGCCTGAGCTTCAGAGCAGGGTGACTAAGGCAGATGGAGGGTCTCTGGTTAGCTGGCCCGGAGTTGGCCCTGAAGAAGTGTTTCCATGGTATTGATACCACATTGGGGCCTGGTAAACTTTGTGTATGTGATACTTGCAATGCATGTAAATACACAAGCCCAGGTGGCCTCCCGCCTCTGAAGTAGAAAAGGAGAGGGCTTGTGTCCTATAGAGGTCTGATATGCTGGTTGAAGCTATGTCCAGACCTCATAGAAGTTGAGGATGACGGTTATTTCTCAAAAGGACAATGCCAACAAAAATGCCTGTCTACTACCACTGCTTTGCAATCCCTTTTTCCATTTTCTCTTTTTTTTATGTAAATAAATTTGTAGTATTCAGGATTTTTTACCTTCATTCTTTCCATGAGTGTTAGGTTTCATCTCGTCCTGAAAAGAGAACAACTCAGGCTAAACGTGTGCACTGTCAGGTGCAAGACAGCATGAGAATCACCTCCGTCTCAGGGTTCAGAGCAACGGGGCGCCCTCCCCAAAATAGTGCCTGACTGAGAGGAAGAAAGTCCAAGGCCTCAAACCTGGGCTTTGGCTCTCGTTAGGTGGTAGTTGAAAGCAAGGAACTTTATGTAGGTGAGCTTTCTCCCACATCAGAATGATGTCTCACATCTGTTTCACAGGTTTTTCCACAGAGGGTGCTGAAGCAGAAAGCACGAGATGTGGCAAGAGCTTCAGGAACAGTGCTGCTCTGTCCCTAGCCCTGAAACAGTCCCCCACAGTAGCTTCTCACTCCTGGTGGAAAAGTTCAAGTGGAATGGTTTAAAGGAAAGATTGCTAAGCCTGATCCTTGGCTTGTATGAGCTCCCATGCCCCTTGAGAAGCAATCAGACCTAATTCATGACAAAGCTGGGGAGCCCAGTGGGTCCATGTGTCTGGAAGGTGCATTCTTAGAGTATAAGGCTGGCCTGAGAGCCAGATGGTTCTCAGTAGCCTGTGTGTGGAGGGGTGAGGAGACAGCAGCTGCTGCACCTTCAAGACTGCACAGCTCCCTGTCTCCTTCCCAGGAGCCTCCCTGGCCATCTGCTTTAAAGGAGACCACCTTGATTGTTTACTGTTTCATACCCAGGGCCAGGATAGAGCCCAGCCAGCAACAGACACTTAGTAAAAAAGCATGGTATGAAAGGTCGGTGGACAGACACTGAGGAGGGAGGAGGGAAGTGTTCTTAACTCAGATTAGAAAACCAGGGGAGAGGTAAAATGAAATACATAATGAAGACCATTTTTTACTGAAGTGTCATTCAGCTGATGAAGCATTGAACTCCTTTTCTGACAGTTTAATTTTTAAGAAGGGAAAAGATGTTAGAGAAGGCTGGGTTTAGATATGAAGAAAAAATCAGCAGCTATTATTTAAAAGCAAATTTATTAAAGTGGATAATAGTTCAATAGCACAACTGCATCCAGTGAATTCTTATTTCAATATGGAAAGAAAAAATACATGGTACCTTGTGGTTAGGAGGATTGAAATTTCTCATCTCTCAGTAGAAAATATTCAAGACCACCCGCTTAGAGCCTGTTATGGCTGTGTCTAGACATCCCCCCAAAGCTCATGCAGTCATAGGTGTGGCTTTTTCAGAGGTGGCTGGATCTAGGGTGTGTGATGCTGGGATTGATTTATGGTGCAATCTGGAATCAAGGCCACTGATATTGAGGCTATGAGTGCTACTCTCCCTATGTAGCCTGGATAAGATATAAGGGGTAAAAGGAGCTGTGGAGCTCTCCCTTGTTGCTTTGCCTGGTGTGAACTCTTTCTCCTCTGACAGTCACAAACTCTTTCTCCTCTGTGATGCCTATCCGCCACACCACTCTGTCTTGGAGCCAGCTGATTATGGACTGAAATCTCTACCAACTTTGAGCCAAACTTTAGGTGTCAGATATTTTGTCTTAGCAACAAGGAAAGTAACTAAGACAAATTTGGTACCAGGAGTAGGGCTATTGCTGTGACTATATCTGACCATGTGGTTTTAGTAGCCTTTGGAGTTGGCTCGTGGGAAAAGATTTAAAAGGCTTGGAGATGCAAGCTGATAAAACAAAGCTATAAGACATTAGGCTAACTTGATGGGAGACTCTGGTCAGAGCTCAGAAGACCAGAATCCTGTTATAAATCCTGCCAGTAAAGACCAGGCTCAGGAGGTTTCTGCTGAGAAGGATTGTATTGACTTTGGGCTCCAGACAAAGTGTGTTATTGCTTGGTAGAAAGTTTTCATTTTGCTTCTGTCCAGAAACTTTGCTTAAGACTGAGATTAAGGGCAGTGGACTAATTAATCTTACAGAAGAAATTTCAAAGCAATCTAATGGTGAGGCAGTGATGTGGCCACTGTTGGAAGATTTTAGCCACATGTATGTTGAGAATCAAGTGCAAAGAGCCCAGCAAAATGATTTAAAACATTTTGAGTTTGGCCAGAAACAAAGCTCTAGTAAAGTTAGGCACTGCAAAGATAGAGCAGAGGAGTTCTTGATTCTAAGAAGGAATAAGAGAATAGAAAAAATGAACTGTGAGCATCATAAGGAGCAGCAGCACTCCAACGTTTAAAGAATCAAAATTGCAAAGATAAAAGACTTTGCTTTGAGAAGAGAGCCCCAGAACATCATGTTCCTGAATGGCCATGGCCTAGGGAAGTCGTTCCTCAGGATTTGGCTCATAGGCATTGGACCCCTACAGCCAAGACAGAAAGAAGCCTGGCTGCTACTCTAGCTGCCAGCAGGCCTTGGCATCATCCACCTGGTGTTGTTTTTAGATGCATGCAGAATGCAAGAGTTGTGGGGACACGAAGGCTTCCATTCCAATTTCAGAAGGTCTGGGAGGCCAGGCAGCATGCACCTGAGAAGGCAGTGTGTGTGAAGATGTGAATGTGAAGTCCAAGATGTAGTATGGACCCCAGAAGTTTGGAGAAGCCAATAATAAGAATTGTCTAAAGAAAACTAGAAGGAGGGAGCAGAGCTGGCCCAAGAAAGAAGCCAAGGGAGCTACAACCACTGGCAGTGCCATAGAGGCAAAGCCTCCCAAGACCTTTGAAGTTCACAACTTGAAGATGCTGGAAGTATAACTGTGGAATTTAATGTTTGTCCTGCTGGATTTTGGTCTTGCTTTGTTCCTACTCCTTGCTATACCCATTTGTAACTTTTGGAATGGAAATGTCTTTCTTTTGCCATTGAATGTTAGAAGTGTTTGACTTTCTTTTCATTTGTACAGGGGCTTGCAGCTAAGAGTTTGCCATAAATCTTAAAGGAGACTTTGGACTTGGACTTCCAGCAATGCTGAAACTATTCAGGGGTTAGCAACTCTTAGAGATGGACTAAATGCCTTTTGCATAAAGAGATATGCATGAGTCTTTGGGAGACCAGTAGTGGAATGTTATGGCTCATGTTTAGATGTCCTCCCAAAACCTCCCAAAACCTCATAGATGGGGCTTTTTCAGAGATGGCTGGATCTAGTATGTGATGCTGGAATTGATTCATGGTGAAATGCTGGGATCAAGGCCACCAGGATTAAGAATGTGAATGCTACTTACTCTCAGTAGCCTGGATAAGGAATAGAAAGATCTGTGGTCATCCCCCTTGTTGCTTTGCTACCCTCTGTCCACCATGAACTGTGTCTCATCTGTGAGGCCTGCCTGCCATGCTGCCCTGCCTTGCAGCCAGACAACTGTGGACTGAAACCTCTAAAAAATATGAGCCAAATTACACATTAACTTTGGATGTTGGGTATTTGGTCTCAGTAATGAGAAAAGTAATTTAGACAGAGTTTCTTGCAGGCCCAGTAGCATTTTGCTGTTATCCTGGGAAGTGATTAGCTCTGATTCAACTTGCCGGTAAAAACTTAGACTCAGAGAGAAAGTATGACTTGTCTAAATTCACACATCTGGGAGGCAGGCTGAAATTTACAACCAAAGTTGTCTGTTGTAAGGCCTACATATCTTTCTTTATGAAATATATAGGTGTGCTGTTTTGATGAACTATAAATATTGTTCACTCAAACCTATAAACCACTTTTTGAAATATAAAATATCTAAAAACCATTTATGACTTTTATCAAAGCTCTATATATACCATTATTGAAAGATTTCTTTTACAATGAAATGCTTTCATTTTAATCATTTCTACTATAACATTAAAATATATTTCTATGGAAAAAATAGGACCTAGGGCATAATAGAAACATTCTTACTCTGAACTCTTTAAAATATCATGTCTAGATTAAGTTCATGTATAATGAGAAAACATTCCTGGAAATAAAGCCACATATTAAAAAAAAAAAAGCCACAGGAACTGTATTTATTTCTGACAATACTCATTGAATTAAAGCAGGGCAGAGGCCAGGATACCGCTGCTGCAGAGTCACTCGTCTGTGAAACCTTTGCAGGAGACTCTAGCTTCAGCTCCGAGCATGGACACAGCTCTGCTGGAGAGCATGCGGAGAAGCTGCTGGCTTCTAGAAATAAAAATGTTGACTTGGGTTGCAGTAAGGAGACAGAAATCCAGTGGTAGCATTTCAAAATGAGTTGAAGGGAGTCTGATGAGGAAAATGACTTCCAAAACACACAGCCAACCACTTCTGATGTGTAACTCCTAGGGTCCTGCAGACTTCTTGCCATGTTGTCTCTTTGTAAATTCATGGAGCCACTGCATTTCAGTGCCTGGAAGCCAGTAGAAGCTTCCTTCTAGCTCATCCAGTGTGGCCCAGTGAGTAAGAGTGAGTGCCTTTTGCAGCACCCTATTAGGATAAGGTCTCTTTATAAGGCCTACGTTTATAAACTGAAAGCTGCTTAAAATAGTGAAGCATCGTAGGCCATGTTAACAAATTAGCAAACCACTATAAAACTTTGTAATGATTATCTTTCTATCAAATCGCTAAAGTGAAATAAATAATAAGATAATAAAAATCTCTTTGAAGAAATTTAATCTTTCTAAAGACATTGGTGAGACTATAAATAAGCTCACGTTGAAGCCAAGAGTCCAGCTGGTCCTCTTGGGAGTCAACGTGGAATTTAGAGCAACTGACTTTACACCAGAGGAAACCGGAGACACTGGCAGGGAGGACCCAGAGCAGCTAGGGTACTATTAGCAGAGTTTCCCTTCCACAGAAGCTGACACAGGGTGCACCGGGACCAAGGTGGAGTGGAGAAAGAGAGCAGAGAAGGTGCTGAGAGACAGATCTGGTCTGTCACTCATCTTGCTGCCTTGGCTGAATTCAGGACCAGCAGGACAAGGCCCTGTCAAAGTTGTGTCCAGCCAGGGCTCTAGAAATAAGACACTTCCACAGCCCAGCCAAGCCCTGCTTAAGAGAAAATTAAAACGCCCTCTGACAGCTCCCTTGGAGTGGTGAGGGAAAGCCCAGAGCCCTGGTTTCTACCCAGTGCCTTTCTGCCCGATTCACATACATGCTGCATGAAGAGTACAGAGTGCACAGGTGGCTTCTGCACCATATTCCTTAAATCAGAAAGTTTTGAAATCATTGGCAGCACTTTTTATTGTTTTTCTTATTTCCAGTTTCATGTTGGCACTTGACACACAGCTGTTTTCTGTTTTTGTTAGCAATAATGAACCTTAATCAGTAGCTCGTAGGAACCAGCGCCACACCATGCTCCCCACTGCCTGGGATGTGACCCCACTTAGGTGGGAGGAAAGATTCCTGGCCCTTCCCCACCCTGCTGGGAGGAGCTCTGTGCAGACTGGGAAGTTCCTGGCCCCACGAGCTTGGAGCAGGAAGATCAAGTGTCCAGTCCTTGAGGAGGGCAGCAGAGTGTTAGAAACAGGTGACAACTCTGTGAAAGAGCAGGTTAAAAGCAGGCCACCGCATGTACTGACCAGGGCACCACATGGGCACCAGATGGGCATGTGCTGACTCGGGCACAGGGCCCCAAAATAGCACTTACTGGCCTCATGAAAGTGAATGAGTCTCCCGGAGCCTTCACTGTAGCATCTACACATGGGAATAAAGAATAATATTTACAAGGCTATTGTTTGATAGGAAAATGTCCATGAAAGATTCCTTTGTAAACTATGATATATGGGGCTTGGTTGTTAATGTCACCAAGCAAAATCATTTTCTTTATCAGTACACACACACACACACACACACACACACACACACATACAATGCAAACAGAAACATTTCAGCTACTTGGTTACTGGGAAAGTATTGTATTGTCCTACCTCAGGTACATTAAGTACTCTCACATCCTTGGGATATAACCCACCAGTCTGAGAAGACATGAAACCCTGTGTCTTTGATAATAGTAACTGAGGTGTGGGACCAAGAGGAGGGCTATTGTGAGGTCCCCACCACATCGCGTAGTCCATGGACTAGAAACTGAGTTGGAAACTGAGCAGGCAGAGAAGCAAGCTGGGGAGTCCAAATCATCATGTCAGTGCTGTGGGCTCCATTTGAGAAGAGAACATCTACCTGAAATGCAGAATATTATATAGTTCACTTTACAAGAGTTACTTGGAATCCTTAGAATACTCAAACTCACAGAAGAAGAGCTCAGGTCTGGCACAAAGCACCCTGGGTCCATGTCTCTCCGTGCAGCAGTGGGAATGGGTACAGAGCCTCAGCCTGGAATGGCGAAAAGCTCTGGAGAGTCAGGGTGGGGATGGTCATAGGGCAACGGGGACAAATTCAATGCTAATGACATCTACACTAAAAAATGATGAATGCAATAAATTTTATTTAAAGCACATTTTACTACAAAATTTTTAAAAGGAAAATTTTATTTCATGTGATTCAATACACATTGAATAAGAGATTTGATTGAGGTTTGTAAAGAATGCTTAAGCACACAGCAACATACATCATGTTCCATCTCAAGTCAGCAAGAAAAGGGAAAGTTACTGATGAATATCTTTTACACTGAGCTACTGAATTGATACACAGTGAGGACCAAATTGAAAACTGAAATGTTCACATTGACTAAATTGTTCATGTTGTTCATTGCTTGAAAAAAGCTTTGCTACATCGAAGTAAATTCTGTCCCCTTGAAAAAAGTGATGACAATTTCATCAGGCATCACCGAATTCCAAATAGTATAAAATTCACAAAGGGAAAAAATAGCATGAGTAGGATGAACAAATTAATTTGGGACCCAGAGCAAAGTTGTACCACAGTGCTTAAATCCATATGCATGAGAACTGTAATGAATCCATTGAACAAGTTTGGTATTCACAGTAAACAGGAAAAGCAAAAGGAGCTTTAGATACATATAAGAATAACTAACATGAAAGAAATCTCAAAGCCATATGCAGAAAATGATTATCCCATACCATCATTACTAGAAACTTCAGGATAAGCACAGAAGTCATCCTTTCTGCTATTCAGAGAGCTACAGCAGTTTAACAGAGTTGATACCACTGATTGAAGAACAAGAGCAGACAGCATCTGGGGCAATGATAGATGTGGCACCCTAACTAGAAGGGCTGAGCAGCAGCAAAGGAAACTCATTCAGATTAAGCCAATTCCTTGAGAAAGATTCAACCCTTCCCTACATCCAGGAAAGCAAACTTAGTACCAGTGGACAGTTAGCACAGAAAACTTAATGAAGTACTGGAAATCACCAAATGTCCTTGCTAAATAAATGGAAGAATCAGATCGTTTCCTCTTGCAAAATAGAGACAGACGTTATGAAAGCAGAATTTGATATGAGCAAGTGCCTGATTGCCATGTCAGTAGCTGCCTTGATGTCTTTTTAGTAAATGATGCACCCTGAAAGACTCATCTCCTCCATCAGCTCCAAGCACAGCACTAAGCCCTGGTTCCTTTGAACCTCTACCACTCCTGCCAAATCCCAAGAGGACTGGTGCCTACAGCCTGTGGGCCTCCAACATCTTGAAGCAAAGAATCACAAAGATATATCAGGGCTCAGGTGGGCACTTGGGAGACTCTCCAATTCTTTTATGGTATTTTTGATCATTTTTTATTGGTTATACAGATCCATGGCTTCCATCCTGGCAGATTCGTACATGCACAAAGAACACTTGACATGCAGCTCTCTGCAGCTCAATTCTGTTCCCCTTGTTCCCTGTCACCTCAAATACACTAGCCTGGTCCCAGAGGGGCAAAATTTCATTTCTTTCTTAATCGTTTCCTTCCAACTTCATACCCTTCTCTGCTTTGATATTAAGGTAGCTATGTCCATTCTGCTTCTCTGGTTGTTTCTTGTTTGTTATTTCACATTGGGAATTGCATTTATTGATCCAGTGAGTACCTAAAAAGGCAGACAAAAAAGCAGAAGTTCCACTAGTTTTCTATTTTCTTCTAACTAGAGATTGATTTTTCTTCCTTTAAGAATTGAACACTGAAAGTTCATTTCATTTATTATTTTACTAGCATATCATTAAGTCTAAAGTACACTCTAATATTTTAGTTTTCAAAAGTGCTGACTATTTCACAGGGTCAAAATCACTCTATCGTAGTTGAGAGACACAGATCCTCACACACACAGGTGTGTGCATCTACACAAATGTGCACACACATATCACGCATCCCCCATGGTTTTCAATCTGCCTCAGGCTCTCAAAAAACTGTAGCAAACTTCCCTATAAATCAACTTCCAGTGACTTATGCCTAACAAAAGACTGCATGCTAACGTGAACACACATCTACACAGCGCCGCTGACTCACTTTGGGGGCATTCTGAATCATAAGCAGTCATATTCTCTTTCGGGGTTTGTTGTTAAAATACACAATAGTAGCAAACACAACACACAAAGCCTAGAAGAATGAGAATATTTGGCTCATGTAAAGAGTAAACAGATTTTTCAAATATATTATTTCTTGAAAAAATAATCTGGAATGTGAGAAATGACTGGAAAGAGGCACAGTTATTAGTGCATTTTCTTCTTCCAAGTCCTGAACATGCACCATATGTTCTCCATTATGAATATGCAGATGGTCTCAGCGCAGTTATTTTTCTCTAATTAAAACCATCAGGGTAAAATAATGCAGTAGTTCAGGAAGCTGATTCAGTTGGGTCTCTTTTCTTCCCCTCTCCAAAAAATGTGCCAAAGCCTCTACGTGTCTATATAACTGGAGGATCCTTGTTGTTGAGTGACAAAGAGAGACCAGCAAGGCAGTGGGAGGGGGACACCTCTCTGAGTTCTCTGGGCTGGATTCTGTACTAGAAGGGTGGGCTTCTCTCAGTGCCTTGGTGATCCACCTTTGGCATTCTGAAGTAGGAACTTCTCTGGGACCAGGCCCCTGCTGTGCCTGTCCTGGGCCCACAAGTGTTAAGCTAACCTTTCAGCCTGCATCCATCCCTGGCAGCCCTGAGTTGAGCATGTCAATGGGACCTGGCAGAATTGCTCAGTGTGGAGGCCGAGATTATCAGGGGATGTCTGATGCACCTAAGCAGGCGCAGAGTGGTGTCAGCCTTGGATGATAAATCAGGAAAATGACTCGATTTGCTCTTCATCTACAAGCAACTCTAGCAAAGTAATTCTTTACTTGGCTCTTCCTCTTTCCCATACACAGCACTGATACCTCTGAGCCTTTTGAAATCCTATGACTCTTTGGTTATTCAAGGTGTTGCTGGGGAGGCAACCCCAGGAGTAGGGAAATTAGAATGATGAAGGTTGCCTTATGTTTAGATGCCCACAGTTACCTTTCCTCAGCACACACCCATGTTAGAAAGCACAGTCCTCAACCTGCACAGCAACAGCAGCCAAACCAAAAGCAGCCTCAGCAGGAGGCGTGCAGTGTGGCAGAGATACCCCTCTTACAGTGTGTCTTTTCTGAACTTCATTTTCTTCAGGCTGCCAAATCTGAGTAGCTGAAGCCATCGCTGCTGCCAAGCTGGATTCCACGGAGCAGCTCGGGAAATGGGGTGCAGGTGAACAAACGCACTTCCGCTCATAGGAAGGGGCCTTTGGTGTCAGCTTTCTGTGTGAAATCCTTAAATGCAAAGGCTTTCAAAATGAAATGGTAACCTTTACTTTAGGTGAGTAAAATGAAAAAGAATGTTAAAACTGTACCCGATGCAAATGTAGCATAAACAAAACCCCAAATCTTATAAGAACAAAACAGAAAAATGTCTGATTTTTTTTAAGCTAGGAAGAAGAGAGAAAGTAAATATTCTTGCATGAAGTATTCCTTCCCCTTTTCTAGTACATGAACATCAGGAGGCTTCACTAGTCCAAACTGAATTTATATATTGCATAAACCCTCATAACATTCTTGTGCAAACTGGAGCTACTTAAATTTTTTAAAACCCCTCACCATCCTTGGCTGGTGAGAAATCAAGTCCTGCAGCAGTGAGCGTTTCT
>RJWM01018423.1:0-40740 GCA_004363535.1 Dasyprocta punctata | reverse complement strand
GATATTGGGTTGTTCAGAAGTTTTATGTCTTCAGGATTCAACTTTGGTAGTTCACATGTTTCTAGGAATCTGACCATTTCTTCTGTATTTTTGATCCAATGAGAGTAAAGATTTTTAACGTAGGTACTGATGATCTTCTGTGTTTCCAGAGAATCTGTAGTGATATCTCCCTTTTCTTTCCTTATTGCATGAATTTGAGTTTTTCTTTCCTTTTTTTGATAAGATTGTCTAGGAGTTTATCAATTTTATTTATTCTATCAAAGAACCACCTCTTTGATTCATTAAATCTTTTTATTGCTTTCTTAGTCTCAATTGTATTAATTTCTCCTCTGATTTTTATAATTCGTTCCCTTCTATGGGCTTTGGGCTTGACTAACTCTCATTTTTCTAGAAGTTTGAGGTGCATCATTAGGTTGTTCATTTGTGCTTGTTATGTTTTTCTGATGGGAGAATTCACCACCATAAGTTTCATTCCGTGGACTGCTTTTATTGTGTCTCACAGGTCTGGTAAGTTGTATTTGCATTTTTTTGATTGTATATATTATTTAATTTCTTCTTTAATTTTCTCTATGATCCATTGGTTGGTCAGTAGGGTGCTACTTAATTTCCATGTGTTTATGGAGCTTTTGTGGTTTCTTTTGTCATTAATTTCCAATTTCATTGCACTATAGTCAGACAATATGCATGAATGAATTCAATTTATTTGCTTTTACTTAAGCGTGTTTTATATGCTGGTATATGGTCTGTTTTAGAGAATGTCCCATGTGTATTCTTATGCTGTTGGGTGAAACACTCTGTACACATCTACCAAGTCCATTTATTTACAGGCTTGATTCAGTTCTGTTATTTCTTTGCTGATTTTTTTGTCTAGGTGATCTGTCTCTTTGTGACAATGGGGTGTTAATGTCCCCCATTTTAATTGTATTATAGCTTAATTAATTTTTCATGTCTATTAATATTTGTCTTACATAGTTTTATGCTTCCATATTTGGTGCATATATATTTAAAATTATTATCTCTTCCTCTCGAAATTTTCTCCTAACAAGTATATTGATCTTTCTTTCTTTGAGGTTCACATTATCTGCAAACAGAATAGCTATACCAGCTCTTTTCAGGCTTCCTATCACATGAAGTATTGTTTTCCATCCTTTGAAATCCAGTCTGTGAATTTCCTTTTGACTTAAATGTGTTTCTTGTATATTGCATACTGTTGGATTTTGTTTCTTGATCCTTCATGCCAGTCTGTTTCTCTTGATTCATTAATTAAGGCCATTTACATTAATGGCTATAATTGATATGTATTGACTTATCTTTATCATGTTATCTTTCTGTTGGTGGTTCCCTACTTTACCCTCTGTGTAACTGCATGTCCTGCTTGTTGGTTTCTTTCTGTTGCTGTTCTTGGAATTGTGGTCATTTTTATCTTTTTCTAGAATGTCTTTCAGTACTCTTTGTAGGGTTGGTTGGGTGATCATGAAGTTCTTCAGTTATTCTTTGTAGTAGAAGTAACTTATTTCTCCATTGATTTTGAAAGATGGTTTTGCAGGGTACATCAATCTGCACTGCAAGTTGCTTTCTTTCAGTGCTTGAAATACTTCACTCCAAGTTCTTCTTGACTTGATGGTTTGTGTTGAGAATCTGCCTTGATTCTGATAGGCTTTCCTTTCTAGGTGGTCTGTTTCTTTTCACTAGCAACTTTTAATATTTTGTTCTTATGCTGAATTTCTGGACTCTTAATTAGTATATGTTGAGGTATAGATTTATTTTGGTTATGGCTAATTGGAGTTCTATATGTCTCACTTATCAACATGTCAGGTTCTTTTCCCATGTTTGGGAAATTTCCTGCTATTACTTCTGCAAATAGTCTTTAATGTCATTTTTGTTGTCTCCTTCTTTTTAGTTGACACCTCTCAGTCTTATATTGTTTCTGTTTGCATCATCTTGCAGCTGTTGAACTGTTTTTCCTAACTCCTTATTGTTTTTAAGATCACTAGCTGTAATCTTTCTTCAAGGTCTGAGAGTCTGTCTTCAATTTCATTTAAGTGGTTTTGTCAGTTTTCAGTGGAATTTTTGGTTTCCTGGTTATTTTCTTGATTCTGCTTTATGTATTCTCATTGTTGATTGAAGGTTTCCATCACTTTCCTATGCTCTATTTTTTTTTATTTATGTCTTCTCTAGATATACTCACCAATTCTTTCATTATACTTACCGTTTCTGATTTTACCTGAGAGATTATTTGTGATCTGATTTCCTTTACAGTTTCCTATAGTTGTTTTTTTACTTCTGTTGCTATCATTTGAGAAATTTCAACTGTGTGATTTCCAAATTTACTCATGTCTATGTCTCCTGTACTTGATCTGGATCAGCTGAAAGTTTGAGATTGCACTGTGTTCTTTCATTTTGGCATTTTCCTGTGTTCCTCCAAATCAGCTGGACATCATGCCCTAGTTGCTTCCTGTGCTGGCAGCCCATCTGGCAGCATACATCACTGACGGTTCCCAATGGCTGCATGTCTCTGGGACCAGACTGCAGGTCCTTGTGTGCTTCAGAGATGTTTCTTGACTTTGGGCGGGTCACTGGGTGCAGCTTCCCAGTCACTGCAGAGCTCACTGTGGGTTCCCAGATGACTGGAGGTTGCTGGCTGCAGACTCCCAGTCCCTGCGGGCCTCACTGAGGGTTTGACAATGACTGAGGGTGGCTGAGGGCAGCCTCCTGGTCCCTGATGGCCTCAAAGATGGTTTCCAGGTGTTGGTGTGTCACTGGGGCGGGGGGACTCTCAGTCCCCATGGTCCTCACTGAGTGTTCCCAGATGACTGCAGTGTAGCACTTTCTTACAGCAGGTCTAGGAAACCCCTGCATGTCTGGAAGGGCAGACTCCAATTTCCTTAACTCTCAGAGAGCTAACTCTCTATAGGACATTTGTCAACAACTCCAAGGTGAAAACTTCAGTTTACTCTCTGTAGTGTCTATTTCCATGTCCTGTAGTTAAGACAAGACGCCTGTCTCTCTCTTTCCTATAGGTGACTGTCTTCCCTTAGATTTTAGACTATTATTTTCCCTATTATTAAACATTTTTGTGGATTCAAGAAAACTGAGAGATTTGCAGTTGTCTGTTCTTGTTTTGTTTTGTTTTGTTTCTGTTTTTTGGGTTTTTATTTATTTTTTTTTTGGTTAATTTGTAGCATAGGAGCTGAACTGTTTGAAAATTCTCAATTTCCAGCAAGTTTAATGTTACGTTTCCTTTAGTTTTAATTCAATTGAACATTTAAATTTGATTTCTAATTTTCTTTGCAATTTTTTCCTTTGATTTATGGTTATTTGGAAATGCATTTTTAGATTTAAACATAGATGGGGATATATATATATATATATATATATATATATAATGTACATCTAGTTTAATTCTCTGTAATATCTAACACTTTGGTTTATTGAAATTTGTTTTAAAAATTCCAAATATGGTTTGGGATAACGAACATTTCCTGCTCACCTGAAATAAATGATTATTCTACTATTGTTGACTGCAGTCCTCTTAGATATGAGAGTTTATAGTTTTTATCAAATTTAGTGCCATTTTTTGTTGGCCTGTAGTACTTCAAATATATTTTGCTGTCTTTGCTTCTTGTATTACATTTGAGGATACAGTGTGTCATTTATTCTCTGTAATTACTGAGACTTTGTTTATTTAAGTTCAAATTTTTAACTACATTGTAATTTTGAGTTTTTTCTCTCTGTGACTCTTCTATGTCTTCAAGGTTACTAATTTCTTCTGCAATGACTGATTACTATTAATAAACTCCAGTGAGTTTCAAAATTAAATGTTCCATTTGATTTCTTTTAATTCCTTGATGACTCTCCTAATTATGACAACCCTTTCCTTTTAATGCTTGGCCATAATTCTAGAGGTTGTTTAAAGTCCTTGATAAAGTACTGTTTAAATATTCTGTAAAAGTCATTCCATCATCTCTGTCATTTCTGGTTTGTTTCTTTCACTTGATTCTTCTCCTACTTGAAGGTCTCATTTCTTGCTTTTGGGAATTGTTGAGTGCTGTATTTGTAGAATCTTATATTGTTTGAGTTCTGGATTTGGTGTTTTCATGCGAGAATGTTCACCTTTGACCTGGCACTCTGTAAACTTCCTTATCAATTGCCTGCACTCTTTTAAAGCTATAACATTTGATAGGATAGATCTACATCAACAACGTCTTCTCTAGAGTGGAACTTATCAACCTCAAAGCTATTAACATTTGCTATAAGAAATTCTTTGTCAATAGGAGCTGTTTTGAAATGGTATGATATTCATCATTACGTTAGATTTCTAGTGACCATATAACAATAATAGCCCCCCAATTGTGATGACCCAGTGTGTCTCTAAATATTACCACATGTCCAGCACTTCCCATGCTTGTATGAGCTGTGAGAATATTACCTTCTAACCTCATTAGTTTTCTTGTCCTCATGTTTTATCCTTTGAGTGGACAGAAATGATGATCCCTAAATACAAGAGGATTATCATAAGCAGTTGTGGTTAGGGTTAGTGTTTGGGGTTAGGATTTTCAGCTTGGGTTAGGTTTAATATGAGTGCAAGGGTAAATTCAAGAGTTAGGTTAGGGACAGGGTTAGATGTAAGGTTAAATTTAGGGTTAAATTAGGATTGTGTGTGTTATGTTTAGGGTTAGGATTGGGATTATGTTTAGGATTAGCTTCAGGGTTAGGGTTAGAAGTTAAAATTAGGGTTATGGTGAGGATAAGGGTGAGGTTTAGGGTTAGGGTTAAGTTAGGGCTACTAATAGGAGTTAGTACTCAGGTTAAGGTGAGTGTGAGGTTCAAGATGAGGGTTCGGATTGAGGTTAGGGTAACAGGGTTATGATTAGGGTTAGAATTGGGATTAGGTTAGAATAAGGGTTTGAGTTACGGTTAGGATTATGATTAGCATGAGGGAAAGGGTTTAGGGTTAGGTTTAGATTTAGGGTTCGGATTAGGTTTAAATTAGGGTATGTTTAGAGTTAAGGTTTAGGGTAATGTTTAAGAGAATGTTAAATTTAGGGTATAGAGAAGATGAGGATGAGTGTTAGGGTTAGTTCTAGGGTTATAGGTAAGTGTTAGGATGAGGATGACATTGAGAAGAGTTAGAGTTAAGTTTAGGGAAAGGATTTGGGATTAGTGTTAGTGTAGGGTTCGAATTAGTTTAGGGTTAGAGCTTAAGTGAGCATTAAGGTTAAAATAATGACTAGTTTGAGATTAGTTTTATGGTTAGCAACAGGTTTAAGTGAGGGTTCAAATTCGAGTTAGGGCTATGCGTTAGGTTTACAGTTAGTGTGAGGTGAGGGTGTGGTTTGGGTTTAGGAATAGACTGAGGGTGAGGGTGTGGATTAATGCTAGTGTTAGAATAAGGATTTAGTTTTAAGTTTAGTGTTTCCATTAGTTTTAGGCTTAAAGTTTATTGTTATTGATTAGTGTGAGGGTTAGCGTTCAGTTGAGATTGAAGTTTAGAGATGGTGATGATTGGGATAGGATTATGCTTAAGGTGAGGGTGATGGTGTAGGTGAGGGCAGGGACAGGATTAGGTTTAGCTGTTAGAGTTACACTGGGTGTCTGAATGAGTGTGAGGTTGAAGGCTAGAGTTAAGGTTAGCATTACAAATTGGTTACCTCTAGTTATAATGCTATGTTTCAGTAATGGTTAGGGTTAGGCGTAGGTTAGTTTTCAGGATAGGGGTTAGTATTTGGTTTTACACCATGATTTAGGGTCTGGTGTTAGTTTTGTGGATAGGGTTATTAGTAGCATGATAGAGATTGTAGTAGGGTTAGTGTTAGCTTTTGGTTTCTGTTTAGAGTGAGTGCTTGGTTTCGTGTAAAGGTGATGGTGGAGGTTAGTGCTCGGTTTAGGTTACAGTTTGGTCAACATTAGAATGAGTTAGGTGTATCGTAATTATTAGGGTATAGGGTTACATTTTTGGGTTGTGGTAAAGTTAGGTTGAAGGTGTTGGTGAAAACAAAGTTTATGATTAAGGATAGTGTTAGGCTTAGGTTAGTTTTAATCTTAAATTAGGATTAGGGTTAGTGTTAGGAATATAATTAGTGCTAGTTTTTCAGGGTTAGGGTTTGGGCTATGTAAATAAAAAATTGAAGCCAGGCGTGGTGGTGCATGCCTTTAATCCCAGCACTCGGGAGGCTGAGGTAGGAGGAGCGTTGTGAGTTTGAGGCCGGCTTGGGCTACAACTCGAGCACAAAGTCGGCCTGAGCTACATAGTGCGACGCTGCCTCAAAAAACCAGGGCTGGAAGTTTGGCTCAATGGCTTAAGTGCCGGACTGGCAGGTGCGAAGTTGTGAGTTTGATCCCCAGTGCCACAAAATAAATAAATAAATAAATAAATAAAATAAAAATAAAAAATTGAGTATCATGGTAATTATTTCTCTTCAACAATGAAGAACAGCAAGAAATATAACAGTACAAAAATTATTTTCTATAGAAAACTAAAACACTGAAATAACATCAAATGAGGGACAGTATTTCACGGTAGTAAGTGATCCAGTCAACCAGTATTTAGTAAAAATAATGTACACATGTGTACATACATGCATGTATACATATCCTATTTTTGATGTATATTTTAGGAAAATAGCAGTGAATAAACCAGGAAGATTAGAGTGTTTACATCTCTTACAGTTGACATTAAGGTCAACAGAATCAATGATTATAAAATAATGCCAGTGCTGCTATAACAAAGATATCTTTTTAAGATGAAAAATAGAAAATGAGTCCTGAAAAGCAACGTTTACCTAAAGTTGGGTCTGTAGGCACTCTTTTTTTGGTTGTTTTGTTTTGTTTTGTTGATACTGAGAATTGAACTCAGGACCATGTGCCTGACAGGCAGGTGTTGTGTCACTGAGGTATACTCCCAGCCCTACTGGTATAAATTTTCAGTACCAACAGACCATTAATTTTAGATTTATAGTGGCCAAATATGGAAGATATGCAATTGAGAAAGGACAACAAGACTGACATACAAAAAAGTATAGAATATGTTTGTCTGGGAAAATGTAAGCAGACCAACAGCATTAAAAGTTAACTGTAAGAGGGAAATTTTGAAGTTGTAATTGCAATCAAATCAGCTCTTTAGACTTGCTTATGTTTTTCTAAACTATAGCAAGATTTTCTGAAGGCAACACATAAACTTTGAATACCTTAAAATCGAGAGCAAAACTGTGATTCAGCTTAAATTTGGTAAAAATGTCTTTTAAGGCTGATTGTGTAGTAGAAAAAGGAGGAAACACTGTGATGTATTTATATTCTAATCAGAAAGACTTCTCTCTTCTAGTTTCAGTTAAGCTTAAATATTCTTTCCTCCTTTACAGCTGTCATACTGGTCATACTGTTTTTGTTTTATAAGTTGAATTTACCATTTAGTCACAGAATTTCATCTTGCTCAATCATATATTCATTTTTATTTTGTATGTAAGTGTGATAAAAAATGTAGTTTGACTTTTGTTCTTATCCAAAAGGCAATCATTTTCCTTTTAATTTTGTTCTTGTCAGACTTAATTTTTGCAGCACAGCAATTAATTTCATCAGTATGCACCTTACTGTGTATCGTTAATCTTTATCCCATTACACTGTTAAACTTATTAACAGATAAATTGTCATATTTCTGCATCCATTAAATTATCTTTTCTAATTTATATTTGCATATTTATTCAGTTAATTTTATTCTCTTAATTTCTAAGGCCAGTTTTTCCAATGTGTTATCATTTGATTTTTGAATAAATAATACTTTTTTTGAATTTTTTTGACATTTGTCTAATTTATCTCTAACCAAATAATTAAATTTGACTTACATTTATCTGCATTTTATTGAGTCTAAATGTTAATTTTATTTATTCTTTAGTGATACATTTTAGATATATATATTGGTAACATTCATTATAGGGAATTTGTACCAATGTATGATGGATCTTGATTTCTCTTTTTTCCCATTCCACTCCCCTCCTCTCAATCTCTCTTTACTTCCTTATTTACAAAATTTTATTTCCATTTTTTGTCATCATTCTCTTTATCTTTTTTTCTTTCCTTCCTTCTCCATCCACCTCTCTTGTTCCCCTTCTGATTTGAACATTTTGTTCCCATTTCCCAATATCTATTATATGTTTTTTTCCTTATTTACACTTTTGGTTTCTCACACCAGATAAACAAGTAGATAAACACATGTGTCTAATTTATTTCACCTAAGTGTATGGTCTCAAGATATGTCTATTTAGCTCAAAATGTCTCCAGTTTATTCTTCTTTATGACTGAATAGTACTCCATCATATAAGAAATCCACAACTTCTTTAACTTTCATCAGTTGATGGGCATTTGCCTTGTTTCCAAGATTTGGCATTACAGCCTGTGCCACTATGAACATGAGTGTACACCTATTGCTGTGGTATCATGCTTTTAATTGTTTTGGGAAGATATCCAAGAGCAGGGTAACTGAGTCAAATGAAATTTATACTTTTAGCTTTTTGAAGACTCTCCATGCTGATTTTCACAGTGATTTCACCTGTTTATAGTACTACCAATGGTGGAGAAGTGTTACTTTTTCCTCATAGTCCTGCCAGCGTTTATTATTCTTTTCTTGTGAATAGCTTTTCTTTCTGGAGTAAAATGGATTCTGAGTGTTTTTATTTGCTTCTCTCAAATAATCAGGAATAGTGATTTTTTTTCACATATTTATTGGCCAATTTTACTTCTTTATCTGAGAAATGTCTACACATTTCAAATGCACACTTATGGATTTTGGGTCTGATTATTTTGAGTTCTTTATATATTCTAGGTATTAGTCCTTCTTTCTGAGGAACAGCTGGCAAATTGTTTTCCCACACTGTGGGTTGTCTCTGCTGGTCATTTCTTTTGCTGTGCAGAAGCTTTATAATAATATGGGATCACAGTTTATGAATTTTTGTGAAATTTGCTGTGCAATAGGGGTTTTGTTCATAACTTACATCATATGCCTACACCAAATTTTTCAAGAGTTCTACCTGTTCTCTCTTCCAGCAGATTTAATGTTTCTGTTTTAATATTTAGATCTTTGATCTGTTTTGATTTTAGTTTAGTTCATGTTGAAATATATGGATCTACTTTTAATCTTCAGCATGTGGAAAGGCAGTTTTTACAGCACCATTTATTAAAGATGCTATCTTTCTTCCAGTGAAAGTGTTGGGATCCTTTCTCAAAGATAAGGTAGCTAAGCATATTTGGAGTTGTTTCTGAATCTTCTAATCTTTCCCGTTGATCCCTGGGTCTGTTTTATTGCCACTGATTACCATGCTGTTTTTATCACAGTAGCTTTGTAGTATAATTTCAAGTTACAGATTGTGATGCCCCTCCCTTGCCTTTGTTGCCCAGAATTTATTTTGCTATTCTAGATTTTTTCTAGTTCCAAATGAATTTTAGAACTTTTTATCTAATTCTTTGAGATACGCTATTGATATTTTGATCAGGATACAATTTTGGGTGTATGACTATTTTCACTATATTGTTTCTTCCTACCCAAGAACAAAGCAAATCTTTCCACGTTTTGATATCCTCTTTGATCTTTTTTTCAAAGTACTGTAGTTTTCAATTTAAAGGTCTTTTACTTTCTTAATTAAATTTATTCTTAAGTGTTTCATTTTTGGGGGATGCTATTGTGAAAAGTATTGTTTCTCTAGTTTCTCTTTCAGTGAGTTTGTTATTTGTGTACAGATATACTACTAATTTTTGAGTGTTGACTTTGTATACAGCTGTACTATTGAATTTGGTTATTAAATCTAGAAGTCTTTTTATAGTGTTTACTTTGTAGTCTTCTATATAAAGTATCATGTCATCCACAAATAATGATACTTTAATATGCTCCTTTCATACCCTTATTCCTTTTATATCTTTCTCTTGTCTAATTGCTGTGGTTAATATCTCCAGAATAATATCAAGTAAGTGTGCTGACAATAGATAGCCTTGTCTTGTTCCTGATTTTAGAGTGAAAGCTTTCCGTTTTTGTCTATTTAGTATGATGTTGGCTGTTGGGATGTCATTGATGACTTTTATGTTATTAAGTTAAAGACAATCTATTCCAGTTTTCTTTAGGGTTTGTTTCCATGAATGGGTGTTAGAATTTTTCAAACTGTTTTTTTCTGCATCTAATGGATGATCATGATTTTTTTCCATTACTTGTACTGATTTGTGTATATTACACAATTGCCTTTATGCTTGGCATGAATCCTACTTTGTCGTGATGTGTGATCTCTTTGATGATTTACTTCATTCTGTATGCCTGTATCTTATTGAGGATTTTTGCATCTATGTTCATTAGGGATATTGGTTTGTAGTTCTCTTTCTTGGTTGGCTCTTTCTCTGGTTTTGGTAGTGGTAACGCTTGCTTCCAAGAATGAATTTTGGAATATTTCTTCCCTTTCAATTGTACTAAAGAGTTTGAAAAGTAGTGATATTATGTCTTTTCTAAATTTCTTGCAGAATTTAATGGTAAATCTGTCAGTGAATGGGCTTTTTTGTTGGTAGGTTTTAAATTACATATTTAATTGTATTGACTGATTTTGGTTTATTTATGACATTTATATCTTCTTCACTAAGTTTTGATAATGCATATATATCCTAGAATCTGTCCATTTCTTCTGGGTTTTCTTATTAGAATATAGGTTGTCAAATTACATATGAATGATCTGGATTTCTGCACAATCTGCTATGATTTCACTTTGCTTATTCCAAATTGCATTGATTTGAATCTTTTCTTTCCTTTTTGGATAAGTTTGGCTAATGGTTTGTCAATTTTATTTAGTCCTACAAAGAACCAACTCTTCTATCATAGATCTTTGTATTGTTTTTTAGTCTCAAATGCATTAATATTTTCCCTCATCTAAATAATGTCTTCCTTCATGTGGTTTTTGGTCTTGACTTACTCTTATTTTTCCAAAAGGTTGAGGTTCAGCATTATGTTGTTTATTCAAGCTTGCTCCGTTTCTGTTATATGGAAATTCACTGCTATAAATTCCCCTCATAGGAGTGCTTTCTTTGGGTTCCTTAAGTTCTGGTATGTTGTACTTGCATTTTTATTTAATTGTACAAACTAATTTCTTCTTTAATTTCATCTGTGACCCTTGGTAGTTCAGGAAGGTGTTATCTAATTTCCATATATTCATGAAGTTTTTGTGGTTTTATTCCCCCATTGATTTCCAATTCCATTTCACTATGGTGTGATAATATGTGTGGAATAATTTTAATTCCCTTGTATTAATTTAAGCAAGTTATATGAACTAATAAGTGGTCCACTTTGGAGAACATGTCATATGCAACTGAGAAGAATGTGTCTCTGATGTTGTATGTGGAACACTCTGGAGACACCTACTGAATTCATTTGTTCAAAATCTGGTTTGTTTCTGATATTTCATTATTAAATTTTTGTCTAGTTGTTCTGTTTATTAGTGACAGTTGGATATTGAGGTCCTGCATTATAATTGTATTAGGCCTTATTTGCTTTTTCATGCCTGTTGACATTTGTTTTATATAGTTTACCAGTATTTGGTGCATATATATTTATGATTATTATGTCTTGCTCTTGAGTTTTTCCCTGTACCAGGATGTAGTGAACTTCTTTGTCTCACTTCATCAGTCTTGGCTTGAAACCCACTTTGTCTGCAAACAGACTAGCTATCCCTGACTTTTTCTATGTTTCTGTCACATGGAGTACCGTTTTGCATTCTTTGAACTAAATGTGTTTCTTGTATCTAACATATTTTTGGATCTTGCTTCTTGATCCATTCTGCCTGTCTGTTTCCTTTGATTGATGAATTGGGATCATTTCCATTGATGATTATAACAAATATATATTGACCTATCCTTGTCAAGTTATTTTTCTGTTGGAGGTTCTTTTTTCTCTCCTCTTTTTAAATACTTGCCTTATGTACTGGATTCATTCTGTTGGGTTTCATGACATTGTAGTTCTTGTATCTCTTCCTAAAATGTCCTTCAGAACATTTTGGAGTGCTGATTTGTTCATTATGAATGTCTTGGAAGAATCTTATTTCTCAACCAAATTTGAATGACAGTTTTTCAGTGTGCATCAAAGTGGCCTGGAAGTTGTTTTGTTTTAGGGTTTAGCTACTTTACTGCAAGCTCTTCCTTACTGGAGAGTTTGTGTTGTGAGATCTGTTGTGATTCTGATGGCTTTTACTTTATAGGTGATTTGTTTCTTTTCTCTAACAGCATTTACTATATTCTTGCATTGAATTTCTGGAATCTTCACTGTTATATGCCTCAATTAGATTTTTTTATCATGGCTAATTGGAGTTCTATATGCATCACTTATTTGTATGTCAAATTGTTTTTCCATACTTGGGAAGTTTTCTGTCACTACTTCTGTGAACATTTTTTTATATAACTTGTACTATTTCCTGTTTTTCATTTAATCTGATCAGTCTTTTGTTACTCTGCATCATCTAGCAGTTGCTGAACTTATTTCTTGTGGTCCCTTGTTATTTTTCAAAAACCTTGCTTTTCATTATTGCTACCCATAATCTTTTCTTCTATATCTGAGATTCTGTCATCACATTGGCTCATTCTTCTGCATATACTTTCAATGAATTGTCATTCTCCGGAGTATCTATTTAAATCTTTTTTAAGGATTCCATTTCTTTCCTATGCTGAGTATTCATATTTCCCATCATTTTCCTAAGCCCCTTTATTTTTATTTTATCTGTCTCTACTTTAGAGTCACTAATCATGTCTTTCATCATGGTCACCATCTCTGTAGTTAGTGGAGAAATTATTTCTGATTTAATTTTTTCCAGAGCTTCACTCATCTGCTTTGTTACTTTGGCTATTACCACTTCAGAGTCCAGGTGGATGACTTCTGGATTATTCCACCACATTGCCCCCGAGGTTTGTCTTTGATGAACTGGAAGTCTGAGGTTGAATCTTTCTTTAGTGTCTTCTCAATTTCTATGTTTTTAGTTTAATTCCTCAGTTAATGATTGTAAATTGCTCATGGCAGGTAACTTTATTGCTAGCATCTAGAGCACTTAGAAAATGACTACCTTTCAGAGATGTCTTCCAAGTGTAGTAGCTTTTGGGTTTTAAGTCTGCTGCAAGATCTGCCACTTCAGTGTATTGAGGATAGGAAGTTGCTGCCTATTTGACCTAGTCCCTGGTTCTTTGGCACTGACCTGTAGTATTATTTATGGCCTGTAGGCAAACTCAGTCTCGGCATACTATGAAGAACGACTGATTAGAACAATTACGTCACTTTGGCTAAAGTAGTATAATCAGCAATAGGAATAGTATGAAATATACTCTACAAAATGAGAAAAATGGTAACTATGAACTTACCACTTTTAATTGTATGAACATTATTTGTGGTTATATAACAAAAACCAAACAATCCAGAAAATTCTATACAATAAATATTCTCTCAGTATCGTGATTTTCCCTCAAGGCACAAAGCTTAAAAGGAGTTAAGAAAAAAATAAATAAATAGTAAAAGAGGAAGAGCTTAGAAGCAAGTTTGAAGGGCTGGGAATTTGGCTCAGTGGCTTAAGCACCTACCTGGCAGGCGTGAAGTTGTGAGTTTGATCCCAGGTGCCGCCAAAAAAAAAAAAAAAGGATTACTTTCATTGAAGTAGAAGCAAGGTTGAGGGACAAACGAAGATTAAGTGAACTTTGGGAAACTGGTAAAGAAATCAGGAGGGAAATAAGGAAAATAAAACTAAGAACAAAATGAGGACAAACTAGAAACAATCATGTAAATCAAGAACAAGCAATGAAGAAAAGCCACAAGGTATCAGTTCCACTGAGAAGTATACAGCAGGAACTCAAACCTTTTGAAAACATTTAGTGAAAGAGAAAATGGGCTTTCTGTTAATTGGCAAGTATTCCAGCGGGGCTCTGTTTTGGTCGGGATGTATTATGTTGTATGTAAATGGAATCAGAGTTTTCTGAGTTTTATAAGGTTCAGAAAAGATGTTTGGAAAAATCTTGATTTTTGTTAACTTATCTCAATAAAATCCCACTGAAACTCAAAAACAAAAACAAAACACAAAAATTAAAGCAAAATTAAAATTATAAAAAAAAAACCTTGTCCACTTCAAGAGGTATCTCACCTTTCACTGGTAGACAGAGCAGGAAGAAAGAGCCCAGATCAGCACTGATTAATCCCAAGTCAGCTGTAGATTTATTGTGGGGTATTGAATAATTCCAGCAAGCCTGCATCTTTAGTTCCACAGAAATTTAGGCTGGTTTCTGGCTGTGAGATTGGAACCTGATTTGTTCAGCCTGCAACATTCTATGTGCCTTTACTGGCTTGACTTTGCTCTCTGCCAGAATAAACTTGGCTACTTCACCTACTTCCAATTTTTTAAAATTTTATTTATTTTATTTTATTTTTATTTTTGCAGCACTGGGGATCCAACTCACAGCCTTGCACCTGCCAGGCAGACACATAAGCCACTGAACCAAACTCCCTGCCCTAGGTTTTTGAGACAGGGTTGCACTATGTAGCTCAGGATGGCCTTGCGCTCATGTTGTAGCCCAAGCTGTCCTTGAACTCACAAAGCTTTTCCTACCTCAGCCTCGCAAGTGCTGGGATTACAGGCATGTGCCACCATGGCTGACCCTCTTTCCAATTTGAATTCAATTCTTCCTCATCCTGCCACTGTGAGCTGCTAGATGGAGCCGGCTTGCAACTACTTTGAGTTCTGAGCAGTAACAAAAAGCTAAATATAATTATAGGAAATAATACTTATTGTTTGAGAAAATGTTATAAATATTTAAGAATATTAACCTCAAGGCAGATCAAAACTAATGTATTCTATGTCTATCCATACACAATAAGAACTCCTTGCTCCTAGACAGAAATGGAATTTTGAGGCATTGTGAAACAAAACATATGGTAAAGTGTATTGGGCAAATATTGCTTTTCTAGCCAGAAGCTGATTCTAAGGCATTGTAGATGATGAATATGCATCCCATTAATCTAAACTACCCCACTTTATCAACTACATTAAATGTAGAGGGACAGTAATGTTTTGCTCAAATTGTGTTTTGAATTTGAGTGAAGCATTACAAAATTCACATCAAACATAAGTGAAACACTTTTTTGACTTGAATATTTCTAACTCAAGAAAAAGACACTGCCTACTTGTGGCACATCAGCTAAAGTTAAATATTTCCTGTACGGTTTTCAGAGTTCTCCACAATCTCACTCTACTTCACCTATCTTTTACTCCACTAATGTCAAACTTTCATAGGAGAGGAGAATTAACATGAACTCTGCAGTGTCACGGTCTTGATCATGAATCACAGCATCCTTCCATTCCAACCAAGAATTCAGCCTGTATCAATTTATTGTTTTCAATGTAAGGATAATGATGGATGACGTTCGAGGTTACTATCAATATGTGATTTAAGGTACTTTTCTTCTATCAAGTCAGAAGAATAGGAAGATAAAAATCTCCTTTGTCCTGGGGTAATAGAACCGACATAATACAGGTATTTTGAGCAATAACAGAGAGAAGCATGTGGTTTATGAAAGGCGCAATACAGTTCACTGTATTACTTAGAGCTCAGAAAGAGTTCAGGGCTGAGAGTTGAGAGTTTCAGTCTGATTGAGAAATGTGAGATGAAGGAGGTGAGATCCCATATAAACGTTATTGTATCGTAGCGTATTTATATAATAGAGCAGATTGAATGGAAACTTTAGCTAGGCAATTACAGATGCCTAAGCATCACTCCTTGTATATATACCAAGGATTTACAATTGGTAGGGCTGACTCTAATGATTAAGTCACTTGTGATTACTGACAGCTACATTGCTCTTTGGCTTTGACTTTCAAATTAGAGTATGTTTGAAACCTATAGGTGGCTTGAAGATAAAGAAACTAAGAGAGAAGTAATCAGCAGCACAATTTTGACAGATTGTAGATACTAAAATCCTAAGAGGTGATGCATTAATAAAATAATTTGAAAGCAATATGGACTTTCATTTAACTACTTGCAAATTCTATTGACAGACATTTTAAATGCAGCTGCTGCTGGTTCACTGACCTGTTATTATTAGTTCAGGCTGCCCTTTTCTGTGGTATAAGCTGCATGGATTGGTCAGAATTTCATCTTGTCACAAACCTTAAGGTTGCCTTCTCCTAACTTAAAACTGGGCTCCAAACATTGATTATTCTCTCATCTTGCAGATTTGGGAAATTAACTTGAATTTTATTGAGTTTATGTTGAATGGTGATTTATATTAATTAACATGACAGGATTTACAGTTTATTGTTTCTCATTTCTGTGTATTATTGATAACTTACATTGATGCTTCTGCTGCTTTCTGGTGTTGTATTTGCTTAGACATTGCTAACCATGGAAATGCATCTATATTTGGGAAGTCAATTCTGTTGTTTTTAATGCATACTTTTAAAATATTTCCTAATGCTATCCTAAAGTTGGCTGTGTTTTATGGTTTTGATATTTGCTTTTCTTACATATGCCCATAAATATATACAGTTACTATCCCTCTGTGATTTAGGCAACTCAAATATTCTGCCAGATATCTGTTGCAAAGTTAACATTATCATTTCAATTCAAAAAACTGAGTTAAACTTAGTGGAGTACACATTTCATTAGTGAAAATAGAGTACTTAGTTTATGGAAAGCATTAGATACTATGGTGATGATGAAAAATGATGACAAAGAAATGGGAGATGCTGAGATTTCTCTTTTTTGTCTGCTCATTTGAATTTGAAATTCACCTTGAAATATACTTTTTGTGATATTCATAATTTGTCTTAGTATATTTCCATATATCAGAAACATTTCTGAATTTGATAGGTAGTTTTATAAAAAGTTATACACATTTCATGATCATGCATATTTAGACTAATCTTCATATTTCATTAATTCTATGTGGGATGGCAATGGTAATATTTATATATATTGACATGTATCAGATAATAATAACTTTCATATACAGTTTGATGTTTAAACCTTTATGAAACAGTCACTGAACAGTAGCAAATTTGATAGTAAAATATTGTAAATTTGGCAGGTCAGTTATTTTATATCTATTTTACAAAGAGTAAGCAATTAAACAGAAAAATTTAATGATCTATGTTCACACAGATATTATAAAATGGAATTTGAACTCAAAAATGGGGCCCAGAAGTCTCATAATGACCCCAAGCCAAAATTAACTTTTAAGTGAATTGGTACAATTTGAATATATGCAAGTGGGTAGGTCATATTTGCAAAATGATTCTGAATAATTTGAAAACAGTCAATAAAAATACTGTAGCAGTTAATTTCATTCAGTTGGAATGTGACAGATCTGAACATGATTTTTTCCCTTGGCACTTGCTAGCTCAGCTACAAAGCCACTTTAGGAATCATAGATCTTAAAAATCAGCATAAATTCTTTCTAATCTGATAAAACAACAACAAAGATTAAAAGAAATAGTGAAGATAGTATTAATTTAAGTAATCAATATTGGTAAACAATAAACTATGATTTTTATTAAAGCTCAAACTTAATATGAACTTTTTTTATATTATAACTTATTATTGTTTTGACTTGTTATTGGTAAGACTAAGATCTGGGGTTCTCTTTGTCTTTAATGAAATTCCCATAATTTGATGAGCTAGTTACCTTGCTCAGCAAATTTTCCAGTACTCTCTATTGATAATCATTCTTCTGGTACTTGCTGTGAACACCATGTTGTTTTCATGAATTTCTATTTTAACTTCTCAATTAAATTTTATTCTTTGGGCAGCACCTAACACTATTTTGTTTTCTTTGATCAATTATAATGTAATACAGTGATCTTGCCTCCTTGTTCTTGTACCATTTTATGGTACAAGCATGAGAACAGCAATCTTATGAATAATGGATTAGCAATTAGAATTTTGGTCTCAAGCAATAAGTGCCAAGCAATATGTGGTTCCATGATCTTATACCACAAATCTCCAGCAGTCTTTCTCAGAATTACTAAGAAAATACGTAAGTGACTGAATTTATCTGTAATTTATTTTTTCATCAGTATTGTTTGTTTTGCTATTAGACAAATTGAAAGTGTGAAGTAGATGTTCAGCTGAGTGACTGAAAAAGAAAGTTATGCTTTTCTATATTCAAGACGAGTACTGATTTAAGTACATGTAATTTGTGTGTATATTAAGTTATAACTGTGGTAATTTTGTGCAGTTTGTAATCTGTCTTTCTAGATTCTGGACATGTAAAATTAACTACTTGTTCTCTCATTGACTGACTGAACAAACTAATCATAATGGAAGCCATATTGGTCTCTGGTGACAGAACCATTATGTAATACCTTATGAAATTTTCCTGAGTTCCTTTTCTCCTTTCACAGTAGCCGCCAACACTTGGTCATAACTTTCCTATCAGCCTGAATCTAGGAGTGCTCCAATCCCATAGAACCTGGTCTAGGCTGTCTGACAAAAATGTAGGGAAGTTAAAATTAAATCACACTATAGAAGCTGGACGTGGTGGCACACACCTTTAATCCCAGCACTCAGGAGGTTGAGTTAGGAGGAACATTGTGAGTTGGAGGCCAGCTTGGGCTACAATATGAGTGCAAGGCCAGCCTGAAAACAAGCGCCAGGAGTTTGGTCCAGTGGCTTACGCACCTGTCTGGCAGGCGCGAGCTTGTGAGTTCAATCCCCGGTGCTACAAAACAAACAAACAAAACAAACAAAAAACCATTATCCAGCAAAATGCTAATGTCTGTAATCAAATACCTTCAGCCTACAGCTCTAGACAGAGAATGCAATGACACTGAAAACCAATCCTTCTAAGATATGCATGACCAACTGAGAAAAAGTGAAAACAGAAGTAGTATGCCTGAATGGAGAGGAAGAAGGTGTAGTACTGAGATTTGAAAACAAACTTTTTTCTTTAAAAATTACAAGTATTATCTAGGATGAAACACAAAAAGATATATTGCCAGTATTTGAGCTTCCACTTGTTAGGCTGTTGAGGTTATGCTGTCACTTTATTACAAACATACAGAGTATACTGCCATCATCCTTTCACAAATAAGAAAGCTTTTTATTTCAATTATATTAAAAACTTTGCTCTTAATACTATGATTAGAGACTGAGCTACAATTCCACTGCCTAACTCGCTGACTCTAAAGTTAACAGGAACACATTGTATCATTCCACATCATCGTTCAAAGAATAGAAATATACCTGAAAAGAATGTCTCTAAGATGAAGTAATTTCCCTAAAATATGAAATAATCTTTTGAGAGAAAATATGTCAAAAATTATTTATAGTCTCTTCTAAGTATACTCTCATCAGAAAGCAAATTAATTTACTGGAAAAGGGAGTGGATACAAATCTAATACCTTATGTATCTCTGAGTTCTACTGTAAGTCCTGAGGCATATGGTATTTTCTTAATTTATTGCCTTGGATTTTCATTCACTGATTCTACTTCATTATTTTCCATTGCACTATGGTAATTCTAGAGGTGACATAGGCTTTCTATTTTAAACATGCTATTTATCTTTGATAGACTTATTTTTGCTTAGATAAAAGCATGAATTTTTCTGTGTGTGTGTGTGTGTGTGTGTGTGTGTGTGTGTGTGTGTGTTTGGTGTACTATTGCCAACTAAATTTATTCTGTTTTTCTTGTGTGACTCTTACTTTACTGCCATGTGCAGTGCAGCCCTTAGAATTTCCAGGGTGAAGGATGGTGGAGGATGAAGAAGTAAAGACAAGAATCAGAAATCAGAAAGCTGAGATCAGGCTGAGCTCTTTGAATGAGAGAAAAAGACTGCTCAGGACTGCCGTTCATTTATTTTTACACTCAGCAGGTTGATATCACATGACACCCCTCTGCCTAGCAACCTGTTTGCTTGGCTTGCCTCAGGCTTTCCACATTCTCAGAGCTGGAATAGCTCATTTATGTGCCTTCATATAGCTCTCCATGCTACTGGGCTGGCTTTGCTTTAACTCCAAGTGTGTGACTGATCTCCCGCTACTCCCCACATTTTATATAATGGCATGTTTCAGGTCTTTGAAAAGAATGTACATTATTTTTTTTTTTTTTTTTTTTTTTTTTTTGCGGCACCGGGGATTGAACTCACAGACTTGCACCTGCCAGGGCAGGTGCTTAAGCCACTGAGCCAAACTCCCGGCCCTGGTTTTTTGAGGTAGGGTCGCACTATGTAGCTCAGGTCGGCCTTGTGCCGCGTTGTAGCCCAAGCCGGCCTCGAACTCACAACGCTCCACCTACCTCAGCCTCCCGAGTGCTGGGATTAAAGGCGTGCGCCACCACGCCCGGCTAGAATGTACATTATTTAGAGACAAAGATCTCCTATGTGTTCTTCTCTCAATCTATTGCTCAATAGCTTCCTGACATTACTGGTTGTATAAATTTTATTAGAATAGTTTAATAATAGAATTTCTGTTGCCTGGAATTATCCAATTCTGTTAATCAAGTTTTCCATATTTACAGACTTATAAAATTCTGAACTTCCACTTACTATAAAGCATGAATCATGAAAGTAAATTGACTTTAAAATTGAATTAAATGCATGTCATTGAAAGATGTTAATGCTCTAAATTGTTGATATCCATATCTCAATACGTATCCCTTAAAATTGAACATTTCCATTTAAATGGGCCACAGACTTATTGTCAAACAGAATCTCATTTTCTTTCCATCTCAACTAATAACTCCTGCGTTCTTTATATTAGAGATTGACACTATCATGACTTAATAACTTTTGAATTCAACCTAGTACATTCCCTCTACTTTGTTGTTTGTTCTTTTAATAGTTAAAATTCTTTCTACTTACTATTTTTAAATTGTGTTCAGAAGTAGACCTTATGTCTTACAATGAACAAGGGATCAGACTTATTTTACTTCTTACAATCCTAACCAAATGTATTCATAGGGTATATCTAAGTGGATATAATATTGAAATTCATTATTTACCATTTCTTATTGGCCTTTCTCTAAATGCAAAAAACTGTCTGTTGTTTTGTCAATCGTGGGTCTTTCTGTAAATTGAGGAGTAATAATTTACTCAAGTATCAAAAGTCCTGCTTATATACTTAGTAGGTTACCCCTTTTGTATTATCAGAAATGAATTTATTCAATTCCTTAACACAACTGCTAATGTATTTCTTCTCAGGTTGTTCCCAGGTCTTCTTAATATGGACATACAAAATCTAAACTTAATTTGGTCTTGTATTTACACTATATATGAAAATAGATGCATTAGTTCTTTTGTTCAGGAACTCAAATTATTTTCAATTCACTATTATCATCAGACAATTATGTGAAACATGCATAAGTTGGCAATGTACACTAGAAGTACATTCGTGACTTACATGGCATTGTAGTTGTCAGGTCATCTCTACTCTGGAAGCAGTAAGTCCTGGCAATATTTCATCTAGTGATTCACTTTAATTTTCCTCTATGGTTATTCTCAACTTATATAGAGACATAACTAGGTGTTTTTAAACTCTAACCTAACTGTTAAATCAATGTTTCTTCTTTTATTCACTTACATATCTGGATAATTTTTTTGAATGGATGTTCACATCTCACTACAACCTTTTTCTTTTTCTTATCTTTTTCATTTTATTTTAAAAGTCAAATGGCAATATTTAGATGTGAACATATGTGTCTACTGAACATTGATTACGTTACACTTCTTAGGAGCTGTCTAATGATTGTACAATAGTTTATTATTCATATAAAAATTCTGAGTGTAATCTTGCTAAACCAGCCCAACTGTCAATGTTCTAGTATTTTAGATATAGGCTAAATTTTGTTGTGGTAGTTTCTGAGTTCTAGAATTCCCAAGTTTTTCTTTATTTAACTTTATTATTTATTAGTACATATTTATCATGCATCACATTCATCACAGGGAATATGGAAAAGATAAAGTAGGGTAAGAAACGTTTTAAAGCATATTTCAAAATAGGTATTTTGCAATACAGGTGTAGTTTCTATAATTATTAACTCACTGTAGTATGCAATTGTTTGAGTGTTATGATTTAAACATCATTCCAGTTTCCATTTATGTTTCCATATATTATTTATAAACCATTCAAATATATATTTGGGTATATTACTTTTTGGGTCAACAAATTAAATGCCACTTTAGCAGAAATGAGCTTCACTTTTTAACTGAAAAAATGTTTATACTTAAATTTAGGTAATTACCTTAGAATCTTAAGTAAATTTAAATGTTCATTGAGTTAAGTTAATATAAACGTTATATTGATATTTAATGTACTTTCTCTGACAGAATTCTTTCTTCGTAAGATGGAATTTATGCAATAAGTAGTTTTGCAATCATAAATAAGTTATCATATTGCATCAGCCAACTTTTTGTCACTATTAGAAAATATATCACTTTCACAGTTTAAGAAAGAACTGCTCATTTTAGCTCAGGGTTCAGAGTTTTCAATCAACTGACTCCAAGTTGGAAGCATCATGGTGGAAGGATATGGCAGAGAAAAACTGCTCAATTCATGGCAGCCAGGAAGCAGAGCAAAGGGAAAGACTCATTTTCTCCTATTTTCAATTACCACTCAATGACAAAGAATGGCTAACTAGAGATCTTGCTTTCTAGTCCTTTCATTCTAGAAACAAATTTTCCTAATGAGGGACTTGAAATAATTTCAAACAGTTAGTTGCTCATGTAAAATTTACCTACAAATCATGTGCATTATCATGGAAGACTGCTTTCTGCATCAAGGTTCACATGCTATTTGAGTCTAGTGATCACTTTACTTGACAGAGAAGACAAGAGCAAAATACAATGTAAGTATTCTGTTTTTCTGTCCAATTCAACCTTTAACAGCTTCAATCCCTCTTTGGACAAACTTTGGATATAAGTAAAACTAAGAAACTCATCACTTCTGTCCCTGAGGCTAAATAGCTATATTTTTCTTGACGTTCTTTTGTACTGGAAATAAAGAAGTTCTATCTATTTAGGAACTGCAGTTTTATCTGTTTAGGAACTTTGTTACCTCAGCTCACTTTGCAACATTCACATTAATGTTGTGGTTATTTTTAACTTTATAATCTCTGCTTAGAGTTATTGTGGTATATGGTTTTACTTGTTTATATACCTTTTAAAATTCCAAACATATTAATATACAAAAACTCCTTGCAGATTATACATTACATTAGGTGTAAGGAATAAATTCAAATTTCACTCAAAGTAATTCATTGCTTGCTCCTGGAAGTGTCAGTGATTTTTCCTTGAGCCTTGGTTTTCTCTGAGCCTTACTTTTCACATCTGTAAAATGAGTAATAAATATATCTGCTTAAATTTTTTATTTAAAATTGTACCCAGGACTTCCTTGAAGACTGACAGAAGCCACTGGAAGCCCCTTTCTTCAGCTATTCCAAATAAAATATAATTTTTTTACATGTTTAGTCTAGCTTAAAAGCAAGAGAACCAAGTCTTTACTACTAAAAATTAATATGTCAACATTTATAAAGAAAGTTATTTTGAAGCTTATCAAAATCACAATGGTATTGGAACAAAGCATACAATTTACAAAATTTGGTTTTATAATTGTGTGAGAATATGAGAGAGGGAGCAGAAATAAAACAGTCAGATTACTTGTTATTATTAGGTACAACTTAACAGTCTAATGTATGAAGGAATATTTTACCTTAACTCATAGTGGACATTCAATTTGATTTGATCTGCTCTATCATTTTGATACTTCAATATTTTGATAGTAGTAATGTATTTCTTATACAAAACACATTTGCATGCCTGAAAGTATTAAGGTGTTATAATCTCATACATGATTTCTCATCTATATTTGTAAGTAAGAAAGAGTTGAATTATTATTACTCAGGGTTATCTTTTTCAGAAAATTTTTAAATACAACACATTTGCAAAATGATTTGCAGAACTTCTGCAGTTTTATCTGTTTTACATCACATCTCTAATACACAGCGTTGAGATAATCTGTTGCTTAAATATTTTTCTAAATTGCAACAGCAGATTTCTGATAATGAAAGTGATAGGCTGTGATCTAAGCTTTAGGGAGAGTCCTGACAGTGGTAGCAAGTGAAATATATTCTATAAATTCTTAGAGCTGGAGCTTGTGGAGCTTGCCTTTAAACATAACTGTAAATGATTCTAAATGCTGTAGTCTGGACAAATAAGGCAAATGAGTATATGCTTCTAAACTAAGAAAGTGCATGAGAAGTGTTCTTTATAGGCCACAGGGACCAATTGAATGTAATGGTGTACAAGAAATTCATAAAATATTGAAGCATGGAGAACTGCTTGTTGCAAACAAGGAGGTAATCAGAAAACTGATATGTTACCCTAGGTCATTTTAAAAGAAACTTGAGAACAACGAGAATGGGGGAGAAGGGGACAGAACCATCAGACAGAACCATTATTTCTGATTTGTATTTTGTTTTATAATTGGCCTTAGGGAAAAAAGCACATATGAAGTGCCTGTCTGTTTCCCAAATAGCAAAATTTTAAATGATAAATTTTAGCTAGTCTGTATTTACTAAGCCTTTTTTTAATTTAAAAAAAAAACAGAATACTTTGACTATTGAGAGTCAGAAATGTCAAATTTCAGAGATCAATATTTCACTCAGAAAGGTAACAGATACCCATGTATATGTTTCTAATCATTAAGCCTTGATCATATAGCTACAGTGTTATGAGTTGCTACAGCACTTTCCCGAAAATCTCATATCCCCCAGCATACCACTGGAGTGATATTCTGACAAGCACAACCTGATGAGTACATGCTGAGTAACATGGCATTGGGATAATATAATCAGGGCCACTTGTCCCTAACTCAAGGACAATAAAAGAATAGATTGGGTACGCAACCAATATGTGAAGTGACTGAATAAAAGAAGTGAATGAAATGAAAATAAGTAAATAACTATAATAAAAACTTCAGAATATTTATTTTTACTCTTTCTGATCTAAGCTATGTCATTAACCTGTTAGTTGAGATAACTGACTCTTAACTGAAGGAGTGTGAGAAGACATTGTTGCAATCAGTGAAGGCTGTAAGTATAATAGGCAAAAGTAAATACAATTCACAAGGCTAAAAAGGAAAAGATTGGGCTGAAATAAGTAAGTATGGAAATTAAGACAAATATAAACACATCTTTAAAAAGAAAGTTCTCTTAGATGCTAATGTAATTATTAAAGATAGTAATTATTGGCCTTGGTTTTGAATATAACGATATAATAATTACAAACTGAATTCACATTCTGTTCAGTTTTTTTTAAGATTATGTTTTATTTGTTTATTTTATACTTCAAAATAAAATAGTTAAGAATTAGTCAAGGTGTCTTTCCCAAAATGTTTATGTCTTACAGAAATCACTTTAAATTTAAGGGTTTTTTGTTCATTTTTGTTTTGCAAACAGTATCATGTAGGAACTTGCCAGAATTCCAGAAGATAACACCTCAACAGAGAGAGGCTTAAGTGGGAAATAGTGAGTGGTTTATGAGAGGAAACAAACCTTGAATGATACTTAGAGGATAAGTAAGGAGAGAAAATAACACTAATAAGTAATATAATGCTATCATAGGCATTACCAATATATGAGCAGGAAAGTCATGTAGCAGTCTGTGTAAATGAACTGTATCTTTCTGAAATACTAAAAGATAATGAGGAGTTACAGGCAATAAGTTGAGATGTAGCCAGAGGCACCTAATCTATATCAAAGATTTTAGACTTCATTCCACGGATACTGTAAAGTCGATAAATAGCAGAAAAAATGAAGTTACAACATGAATTTTTGACAGATTCTTATGGAAACAGTAGCTTATAATAAATAGGCAAAGAAAGAGAGATTTGGGAAAAGCCTGGAAACAAGGAAGTCCACTCAGAGACTATCACAGAGAGGTGCTCGTTAGCTTGCATTAAGTGACCAGCCTTGCCTGTGCAGACAATGAGAAGGTACACGTATTGCAGTAGGTGCATAATTAACACACATACTCTAACTACAGGAAAATATAAGTTGCTTATGTTTCATTAATGTATAAATGTTTGAATAAATTCTAAAGGCAATGACTTCACTTTAGAATGCTTAGAAAGTGCCTTGTTTTAGACATGCCTTAAATATACTTAATTATATCAAAATTAGCATAATGTCAAATCATATGCTATGAAAAACAATGTTAATTTGAGTGAAGAGAAGCTTTTTCTTTAAAAGAAACTGTAGTATATATAAGAATTCTTGTGGAATAAAGTAAACCCTTGTTCACTGTTGTTAGGAATGTAAATTAACACAGCCATTGCAAGCCATTGTATGGATTTTCTCAAAAAGTACCGAAAACAGGACTACTTTATGAGCCAAATATCCTACTGTTGGGTATTTACCCAAAAAGTTAAAAATCAGTGTGTTGACAAGAAGTCTGCAATCTAGTGTGTTCACTGCAGTGCAATTCACAACAGGCAAATTGAAGAATCAACCTGTGTCTCTCAAAAGATAAAGCAAATTTGGAGTATATACACAATGGAATACTATTCCACCTTAGAAAAGAAAGAAATTCTGTTGTTATTGATCACATGAATTGGAGAACATTAAACTATGTAAAATAATGCAGGCATAGAAAGACAAATATGACACGTTATCACTTACAGATAGAGTCTAAAACAACAAGCTCATTAATGGAGAGAATAGAATGGGGTTACTAAAGGCTGGGGGCTGAAGAGAATGTGAAAAAATGATGGACAAATGTTTTGAGCTTCACTTAGATATGAGGAGTACTTTTTAAAAGATCTGTTGCACTGCATGGTGAATACAGTTAATAATAGTGTGTTGTACATTTCAAAATCACTCCAAGTAGATTTCAAACTGTTTCATCACGATACTGAGAATTAAAAGTGATGAATTGTTTAATTATTCCACACTGTATTCATAAATCATAACACCACTTTGCATTCTATATGTATAGAAACATAATCTGTCAATTTATAATAAGATAGATTAATGTTAAAAAGAATCAATTATATACTATTATAGATATTATAAATATATGAGAAGGAAAGTCAATACTAAAATTTGGATATAACTGACACTTTAGTAAGAATATATAGTTGGAACCTGCCACCCCTCTGAAAAACTTCCAGATGGATAAAGTAACACAAATAATTGAAAATCCAAGAATGCATAATTTCAAACAGAAAATGTTATCATTTTTTTCTTATTTTTTCCCCTCTTAATATTTACCGCAAAATATTTCCCTTTAAAGTAAAATTTCAGTGGATTTTAGGTATTCTAAAGTTGTATAATCATCCCTAACTCCAGAAAAAATTTTTGCACAGAACAAAAAACTTTATATCTATTAGAAATCTTTTCTTGTCCTTCTTTCCCCATTCAGCCATGAAAAATCTTCATTTCTATGCATTCACCTATTCTGGATATTCCATTTAAGTAGAAACACACAATTTGTGGCCATGAATGCCTCACTTCTTTTACTTAGCATGTTTTTTCAAGGTATGTTCTTGTCATAGGTTGTACAAGCATGTCATTCTTTTCATGGTTGGTTAATGTTACACTGGTTACCTATATCACATTTTATTTATCCAGTTGTCAATTGATGGACATTTTAGCTTTCCACCATTGTGAACAATGCTGTCATAAATACATATGCTTATTAGCATTAGTTAGACTATTTTCTAAATAATTTTAGGTTTGTAGCGCAATTGAGTGGAAGATTCAGAGATTCTCCATGTATTCCATATTCCCATTGTGCATAGCCTTTCTCATTATGATCATCCTCTACCAGAGTGGTGAAGTTTTGCAAATGATTAATCTATATTGACACATCATAATCATTGAAAGTCCAATTTTAAATTAGGATTCACTAGACATTGTATATTTTATGAGTAGAAAGATATGGCATTTATCTACCATACAAAGCGGCTTGTTTCCTAAGAATTCACTGTGTTCTACATATTAATTCTTCTCTCCCTTCAACTTCTGGAAACCACTGAACTTTTTACTGTTTCTATAGTTTTGCCTTTCTCAATTAGAATGTTTTATGTAGTTAGAAACACACAGTTCAGATTGACTTTTTTCATTAAGTAATACATCTTTTTTTCCTGTGCTTAGTGTTGAGTCTTGAGACTTGTTCATTCATCAAGTACTCTATGATTGAAACGCAACCCTAGCCTCTTTCTATGTTATTTCAAGTCTTGATAGTTGATTTTTCTGCAGTGCTGAGTAGTAACATAGTCTAGATATGCCACAGTTTACCTATTTGCCTACTGAAAGATACAGTGGTTGATTTCAAGCTTTGAAAGTAACGAATAAAACTGCTATAAACATCAATGTGCAGGACAAAATTTTCAAGTTCTTTGCAAAATACCAAGTAGTGCTAATTTTGGATCATGTGATAAGTGAACACTTAATTTTAAGTGACTTCCAAAATGTCTTCCAAAGAGACTGTACCATTTTCCACTACCATTTGCAACAACTAAGATTTCCTCTTGCTCTGTAACCTCAGCAGAATTTGATTTGGTAAGTGAACTGGTTTTTAGACCTCCAAATATATAAGTAATGGTAGCTCATTGTTTTAACGAACACTGGTGGGATTACTTTTCGTTTCTGCAAATGTTTTCTTCTCTTGTCTTGCTTATCTTTTCACTTTCCTGGCAGTATCCTTGAAACACAAGTATTGTTAACTTTGATGAAGTTCAACGATGCTTGTGTCCTTTATACAAGCATTTGGTTTCAAAATGATATATAAGAAGACATTACCTATTCCAAAGTGATGAAATTTTTTTGCCTCTATTATCATTTAAAAGTTTTATAGTTTTAACTCTTTTGTTATATATGAGTGTGTATACGGTGTGTGTGTGTGTGTTGGAATTTGAGTGAGTTTTTGGTCATCTTCCAAGTTAATGCTTTTTTCATGTGACTGCTTGGCTATTCTAGACCATTACTGAAAAGCTTACAATATGTATCAATAAAACCTCATACAGTCACACACACACACACACGCACGCACACGCACACATAATCATACATACACACTGCTGTTGGTCCTAGGATTCAACCAACTCTTTCACCTGCCAGTGACTACCAGGGGGATGGAGGACACCACAGGAAACCATCACCTCCACTCCGGGGATTTCCTTTGCTGATGCGGTCCTTCCCCAGGGCAGAGACCGTTTTCAGTCAGTAGGCACAGCTCAGGAGTCAGCAGTCGGTGGGCTGCAGGGGAGATGATATGTTCGCCTGAGACGGCTTCAGAAAGTTTAATTACATAAGTATTTGTTTAATTATTTATTTATTTACCAAAGGAGACCACGGTCAGTTGCATCCTTCTTGGGTGGGTGGAGCCGGATTTCTGCAGAAAGAACTGAGTGGGAAATTTCTGGGTGTGCTGACTACAGTGAGACTAGGAGTCAGGTAAAAGCGGGTAGCTGACTGTTGCCAGGCGCCCAAATATTGTTCCTGTTCTTGAGGTGCATCATAGAGGTACGTGTGAGTCAGTATCCTCTTCTTGTCTCACCGTGGCAGAAAAACAGGCAAGAAGTTCAGCTTCGAATCCTTGAGCACCGAGGCAAGGCTGTGTGTTGCGCAACTCGCTCTCCACCAGCAGGTGGCGAAGGCGAGCAGCAGCGCCCCACTGCACATGCGCCGGCGTGGCGCGGGCCTGAGGCTCGCTCGGGGACTGTGGCAAGGTGAGGAGCAGATTTGAGGGCCGGCTCTGGGGACGCTGGTGCTTAACGGGGTCCTCAGCGTGCACGCCGGCTACAGGGAACCCCATCTCCTCTTGTCAGGGACGCATAGGGGTGGCAAGACTGGGTAAGTTTTTTATTTTTTTAAATTTTTATTGGTACCGGGGATCGAACTCACGACCTTGTGCTTACCAGGCAGGCGCCTATGCCGCTGAGCTAAACCCTCGGCTGGGTAAGTTGTTTCTTTTTTTAATACCGAGAGACACTGATCATTCTCTGGCGTTTGCTCCTAGTATTCACCAGAGCCAGCAGCCACCCAGCGCCAAGACCCTAAGTGGGCTTGTTTGCAAGTGCGTTCTCCCCTTCCTGCTGCCGCACACCCCACGGCCTCTGTCGCCCTCACCTCGGTGGCCCCCGAGGTGGTGGGAGGCTGCCTTTGCGTACCAGCTCTGAGCCCCTGGCGCCTCCGTGAATAGCATACGATGACCCCGGCTGCCGGACTCCTTGCCTTGGTCGCCGCCCTCCAGTGCAGGCCGCAGAGGCCCAGTGGTTCCTCCTGTTCTCACGACACGGTGTGGAGGGGCAGCGTTCATAAGCGGGCCCCAAGTTCCCCAGCCGCCTACTGCAGCCTCACCTACAGCGAGCTAGGCCTTATGGGAGGCCCTGATAAAAGGGACTGAGCAAAGGAAACAAGCAGACCTTTCACCCGGGCTCCACTGTGGGTAGGCTTTTTCACTGTTTTCTTAATCTCATTTACAGGCGATTTATTACTATTTCTAGAAATATAGTTCTTTTTAAGCATGATGTGGTCTCTGGCAAACTAGTCGAAAATCACTTGTTAGGTCCAAGGATTATCTATCTGTAAGATCATGACATTTCTGAATAGACAGTTTTACTCCTCAGTTTCCAAAATCTAATTTCCTTTTTTGTTGTTGTTGTTTGTTTTTCTTACTTGGTTTCACTAAATATGATCTCCCAATATAATGTTTGACAGATGTGACAAAAGGAAGCACCTTTGTTGTTTTCCTCACAGTGAGGGTGAAACTCCTTTTCACCTCATAGTATGATTTTAACTGTGAAGTTTTTGTAGATGTGTTAGCTTTCCATTTGGAACAGTTTACCCAATACCCACAATTCAAAGGAGGTTTATTTGGCCCATGGTTTCAGAGGATTTAGTCCATGGCAGTCTGGCTCCAAGGCAGATACATCTTGACAGAAGAATATGGTATAACAAAGCTGCTTCCTTAATGGTGTCCAAGAAGCAAAGCAGAGGAAAAGTGCCACAAAGAATGGAGTTAGGGACCATATGTAGTACCGAAGGTTATGCCTACATGATCCACTTAGTCCAAGAAGAGTGATTTAATCAAAGTGACAACTAAGTTTCATTATCACAGATACTATTATTACCCTGCAGAGACTGCCTTCTATTTGCCATTGTTTGGGTTCTTTTTGTTATTTTTTTTAATTGTCAAAGTGTTTGATTTTGTCAAACGTATTTTGTGTATAAATCAGTTTGTTATTTAGCTTTATTGTATCAATAGTGTACACTATAAGATAACTTGACTTGTCTTATTTTACCTGGTTATGGCATATACAGTACTTCCTTAATATTTCTGGATTTAGTTGGCTAGTATGTTGTCAAAATCACCATTTATGATCATAAAGAATACTATTTTCTAGTATTATTTGTATTGCTATGTCTTTGGTATTAGGGTAATGATGGTTTTATACATGAAAATTGTTTCCCTTCTTTCTGATTTTGAAATGGCTTATACAATATTGATGTTGATTTTTCTTTAAATGCTTGGTGGAATTCATAAGTAAAGCCATCTGCTCATGAATTTTTCCATTATTTTTTATTCCTGTTTATCTTGTACTTGTCTGTTCAGATTTTTATTTCTTTTTTATTTACTTTGAGTGATTTGTATCTTTTCAGATTTTATTTTATCTAAATTTCCTATTTTATCTAATTTGTTGGTTTAAATTTATTCATATTATTCATTTGTGCTCCATTTTGTTATATAATTTTGGTATTGATTTCTCACTTTTAGTTTCTGTTTATTTGAGACTTCTGTTTTTAATCAATCTACTTAAAATTTTATGTTTTTGTTTTTCTTAGACCCAATCTTTATTCTCATTTATTTTTTCTATGTTCACTTTCTATTTTATTAATTTCTATCCTAATGTTTATCATTTTTCCTCTGCTTGCTTTACACTTACTGAATTCTCTCTACATTGAAGTTAGAAAGTTTGTGTAGTCGACTCTGAGGTTTTTTATTTGGGATTTTTATTTTATTTTAATATAATGATATTTAGGGTTTTAAAATTTCCTCTAAACTTTGTTTTATTTAGATTGGATAAATATTTTAGATTGTGTATTGGTTTCAGATTGTGTATTGTAAGAATGTTTTCTAATGTCATCTGTGCCTCTATAACTCATTGTCTTTCAGGAATGTGCTGTTTCAGGTCCACATATTTGTGCATTTCTCAGTTTCCTTAGGATATATTTTACTAGTTTAATTCAGTTGTCAGTTAATATATTTCATCTATTTTTGTTCTTTTAAATTTTTTAACAATTGTGTTATGAATACATGGTCATTTCCGGGGATTAGTTTACTGGTGCTTATGAGCATGTGTATGTTGGTGTTTTATTGGGTAGAGTGTGGGGATATGTCTGTTAGTTCCAGTAGGTTTAAACTGTTGATAAAGTCTTCTATTTTCTTACTGAACTGATGCCATATTTTTTTCTGTTCATTACCAAAAGTAGTGAAGTCTCTATTTTTGTTGAATTACCTTTCCTTTCCACTTTGACAACTTTTGCTTTGTATGTTTTGCTTGTCTATTACTACATCCATATGTATTTTTAGTTGTTAATTATATATAAAATATTATATATTCATTTTTGTTTAAAAATTTATACTGTTTATGTTAGTATAGTCACTCCAGCTCTCTTTAGTTACTGGTTTCATTGTATAAATTTTTTCACATCTTTTCCTTCATATGCTCACAAATTGAAATCTAAAGTGTCCCTCTGTTTAGCTGGATGTTTTTCAAAATATGTTCTGACAATTTGTATTTTTTGAAAAAAAAATTTTTTTTTCTAATGGCACCAGGGATTGAACTCATCTCGCACCTGCCACACAGGTGCTTAAGGCACTGAGCCAAACTCTTGGCCCTAGTTTTTTGAGGTAGGGTCGCACTATGTAGCTCAGGCCGGCCTTGAGCTCATATTGTAGCCCAATCTGGCCTCGAACTCACAACACTCCTCCTACCTCAGCCTCCCGAGTGCTGGGATTAAAGGTGTTTAATTCATTTACATTTAATGTAACTAAATTAAGATTTACTTCTGCTGCTATGCTGTTCATTTCCCATATGCTTTATAAGAGTTTTTGAATAAACATAGTTTGTAGCATACCACTTTAATTCCTTTCTTTCTTTCATTAGAACTTATTGTTATTAGTGGTTATCCTGAGAGATTACAATTAATGTCATTTAGATAAACACCAATTTTGTGTCAGTATTACACAAAAGTTTCTCTTTTGCATAGCTTTTTGCCTCCTTCAGCTTTATGTTCTTTTGACAGGCAAATTATATCCATATCCATTGTTTACAGATCACTAGTTTTAGAACTATTATATTTGCCTGTTTTGTAGTATAGGAGGTAAGGTGAATAATATAAAAGACAAAAGAATTACAAATAATTTAAAAATACTTAAATACTCTATAAAGTTAATAATTATTTTTCTTTTCTTAAATGGACTTGACATATTCTCTAGTGTTTTCACTTCAACTTGATTGACTGTCATGCTGTGTTTTGTATTGTTTGGTTGGATCTACTTTTATTTTCCTTTTCCATATTTAAAATCCACAGATTTGGAGCTGCTCATTGATTGATTTTGTTTTGCCCCGCTAATGGGCAGTGTCATCCCAAATCAGCTATTCTAAGTTAAGGGGTCTGCTTCTTCCATCTCTTATTTCCGAGAAAAGACAAGTCCAGATTGATTTAGATATTCATTTTCTCCTTCCTTTATATCTGTCCCCTGTCACGCTTCTGTCTGCTAATAACTGCCTCACCAACTTGAGCCAGGTAAGTAGAGAAAAGTTACTTAGGACAATAGCTGCTTTTGTAAGAGAAATTCATTAGCTAAGTTACAACCCTAAAAGTACTTTTATTTTGGTCAGGTATCTCTCATCATCACATCCTTAAATAGGTGTTTCTGTCCGTTCTCAATTACTTTATAAAGAATTAAATTAATATGAGCTCTTTGCCTTTGGAATTCCTGTCCTAACTAACCAAGATCTTACAGGTGATCGGGTACAACAGTGGGATTTTTCCTTTGGGTTATGTTCTCAGTTGACCTTTCTTAATGTTAATCATATGTGTTGCTATTAAATACTTTTCTTTTTTTTTAATTTCCTGCTCTATTCATCTTTCAAATGCAGCGATTCTGCTGAATCTGTGTATTCTGCATTCAGTGACTGCAACGACTTCAGAGAGAAAGATATTTTGAAAATGGCATGTTTACTCTGTGTACAGAGATTATCTTCTTGTAATTCACTAGTCAATACAAGTACTCATACAGCATATTGGTTAGGTTCTCCATAGGAACAGAATTGACAGAAAAATCAACGTAATTATGCAACAGTGATTTCTTAGGTAGGCTTATAGGATCAGAGGTGGGAGAGTCCACAGTGGCCATCTGCATATTGGAAACCAGAGGATGCAGTAGTTGCTCAGTCCATGAAGCTGCAAGCCAGGAATAAGAGGGTCCAAGGATGCAGCACCATTCCAAGACTGAAGACTTGGAAGAGTCTTGGAGAGTCATTGGTACAAGTCCGCAATAAGTGGTTGAAAATACTGGAGTGTGATAGCCACAGACAAAGACCATAGCAGAAGATACACCAACTGAAACAGAATGGAGTTTTCCAAATACAAACTGATTGCCAGGCGTGGTGACTCACTTCTGTAATTCCAGCACTCAGAAGACTGAGGCAGGGTGATCATTGCAAGTTTGAGACCAACCTGGGCTACAAAGTGAGTTCAAGGCCAGTTTGAACTGCATAGTGAGACCATGTCTCAAAAAAGACCAAAAAAAAAAAAAAAAAAAAAAAAAAAAAAAAAAAAAAAAAAAAAAAAAAAAAAAAAAAAAAAAAAAAGGAAAAAAAAAGAAAAAAAAGAAAGGTATCAACTGATTTCCTCCATCTCCTTTTCTTCCCTTTAGACTGCAAAATTTGTTGGATGATGCAAGCACAATTAGTGCAGATTTTCCACTTTTAGTTTGTTGGTCTACATACCAGTTGTCTCTGGGAATATTCTCACAGACACACTACGAAGTGTGCTTTATTAATCTGTGACACATTTCTTAATCCAATCGAGGTGACAATCACAGTCAATGATCACATATAACATTTATATTATATTATGTGTTAGAAGTGTTCTAGAGATAATTTAAGTGAAATAAAGGTTGGATGTAAATTGAATGCAATTATTATGCCTTTATATAAAGGCAACTTGAACACCAAGTGCATACATTGAGAATCTTAGATCAAATTCCCTGCTGATACAAAGTGACAGTCATATCAGACTGTATTATCATGTATATTTTATTTTATAATAGAATTTTCATTGTGATAGGGAATTCTTCCTCAGAGTGATTTCTTCCTGCAAAGATTTCATTATCACTTTTAAATATATTACATCGATTGTAGTTTCCTGCTCTGTTGCAAATGAGTTTTGGAATAAGTTAGAAGAATGAATATTTTCCTCTTGAAAATTCAGAAAATATTTTAAATGCTTCTGTGATTCAGTATGAATTATTAATCTTCATATACCCCGTAGCAACCAGAAAAATCTTTATGCATTGTCAGTATTTAATGGAAGTTTTTTTTGGGGGGGAAGTTTTTTTTTTTTTTAAAGAATAAAAACAATGATATAGAATTTCAAAACAAAATAATACATTAACACTGGTTAATATATTGCATGTTGTTATCTTCAAAGTACTTGTTCAGATAACAAGATACAGGCATGAAAAAATGATCAGTTGAACAATGAAAGAACAAACTTCTTTTTGATGAATTAATAGAGATTAGTAGTATAGTTATCTATCTTCTCTCTATATGTATAAACATCTATATATATATATGTGTGTGTGTATAAAGTTTTCCCTTCTTTCTTTTATCCTTTCCCCTATCCTAGTTGTTTTTTCCTTTTGTGCAGTTTCCTTCCCCTTCACTTTCACAATATGTATTGTACATTTTGGATCTTATTTAATCTTTCAGTTTTTTTACACTAGGGAGACTGTATGATATTTACACATGCAAATCTGATTTATATCACTCATGAGTATAGTCTCAAGTTGCATCCATTTACCTATGAAAACCTCAAGTTTGTCCTTCTTTATAGCTGAATAATACTTTAATAGAACTTTTATTGTTCTAGTAAGGACTAGTTCGAGTAAGTGAATACATTAACAAGAATATCAGTTGTAAGATCTTTAATAGAAGCCTCTTGTGATGTAGGATTGTTCCACTGTTGTTCCTTATGCATATCATATAGTACAGTTAATCTAGCAAACATTTAATTAAGTTAATGACTTCATTTGATATTTACCAAGTATATGCATTTTTCTGCAAGTGACAGAAGATTTGCCTAAATCTGGTTTAAAAAATAGGTATTTATAATTTTGCATGAAGAAATTCCTGAAAGTGGAGGTTTTCAGATTTGTCTGACTTGACAACTAAGCGATGTTAAAATATTTCATCTTTCAGAAAAGATGAAGTAGAATTTCAAAGAACATGATTGAAATGGTTGTCCCTCATACTTTCTATATTCAGTAGTTACATATGTACTAAAGTTGTTACTGAAATTTAGGACTCAAAAAAAAAAGTTTGAAGAAGCCACGCGATTTCCATCTTGTTTTCCAAACTACTCTAAGTACAATTTTATAAAAGTAGTTCTGGTATAATTTTGAAGAATAGTATCATTATGGAAATAGGTAGATTTATTTGTTCAGTTCTATTTGTTCTCTTCTTACTGTGATTTGCTAATATGATTTTTTAATATACCTAACAAAGTACACACTTTTTAATTGTTTAGAATGTCCTTGCACTGATATTGCTATAATTTGAATTCAAAGCTGATAAATGATTCTCAAGTGTCTGCTGATATATCATACTACTAAAAGTTACCTGACAATTGGAATCAATCCAGTATTGTCTTTTTGACGAACATGGTAGTCTGAGAATATGAAATATGTGATGGCCAATTTCTCTGAATATCCTTGCTGGCTTCATAAAATAGGCAGCTGGGAATGTGCTGAGCCTGTGAAATAGGTAACCAAAGTAGGAAATGGATAAGATTTCTAACCTAAATTAGCCATTATGTGAAATGAACAAAAGTAACTTTCATTTCCTGAATATGGAATGATTTCTTCCCTTCTGTGAGTGGAACAGCAATCGATATGAGAAGAAGAAAAAAGATTAATAGCAACCCTTTGCTTTTGAAAAGGAGCATTTCTAAGACTGATATGAGTTATTGTTACTATGGAGTTAGGAAGAGAAATGTTGATCATTCTCAATTTATTGAAAAATGTACTTCCACACACTTACTTGTATTCCTTTATTCCTGGGATGTAATTTAAACATGTGAGCTGAGTTCTATGTTAGTTATCCAAACAGAAAAGGGAGCTAACTGAAGAATGGGGAGGGGTATGCAATTTTATATCAAGTTTCCTATTTTTTATTATGCAATGTAATATGTGCATTATCTTTTCAAATATACGTACACAAATACAAACACAGTTGCAATCATCTTTTTTCTCTAGCATTCTCCACCTTGTTTATCTGACTGAGTTAAATTAATTTCCTTTCAGACTATATAAGGCAAAGCAGTTCTTTTGCTGTTTTAATAATATCTTTTCCTGTTGTGGTGGATGAACTAATGGTCAACTTGTAACATGCAGCTGAACTGAATCAGTGTGATGCTGGGTGTGGAAGAGCAACAGCATAAAAAGAGATTGCGGCTATGTAAAAAGATAGTGAGCTGCTGGTTCTCCTGGAGAAGCTTGTTGTGCTGCTTTCCGAATATGAACTTGGCTGTCTTATTGTCTGAGGAGCTCGGGTCCTCACTATCACTGAGCATGACTGTAGTTATTTCTGCAGGAGCTCTGGTCCTTACGTTGATCATCGCTCCCTGGCTCTAGTGCAGATGCCTCAGTCTGCTGGCACAGATCCTTCATCCTGCTGGCACAAACTTTCTAGCTTCTACCATTGACGTTTGGATCTCCCCAGCACAGTTCCTTGATTCAGACTTGTATGAGACATTGTCGTGGGCTCTCAGCCTCCAGCTGGACTGGGCAAGACATTTCTGTGAGATTCAGGCCCTCAACAAGATTCTCTGGGTCTCCAGCGTGTGGACAAATTTCCTGCACTCTTTTGCATTTGACACTTTGGGTGAATATTACAAAATAATTCCATAAATTATGTGTCCTGTATTAAATTTTTCCTCTTGCAACCCCTGACTATGACATCTGTGAATACAGTACTTTTCTCTTTGTACTATTATCACTCAAAATTAAAATTGGAAAAATATGTACATTTATACATATAGAGAAAGTGAAGGTACAATTTAAGAGAGTGATTGGAAAACTGGTTTATAGTTTTAAATCATATATTATCAGTATTTCCCTTGTAAGACTTTTAAAAAGCTCCAAAAGCACAAACAAAATTCATTTTTATTACATTTCCCAAAATAATTATCTCTGTTCTATCTTTTGCTGTCTGTCTTTCTTGCTCTCTCACATATAAAACACACACGTGTGTGCGGGTACCAATATTTACTCTTTTTATTTTTATTTTTGGCATTTGCACCATTTTGCCTTTGAGGTTACTATCACAGACCTAACTACCATAATTCTAGAGTTGGGATTATTATTGACCATTTTAAATCATTTAAAAGTGTGTTTAATTATTTGCAGTGTTTACTTAATTCTGTTTTCTTATTAGCTTTCCAATTGGCAATATGCATAGTGAATGTTTTCTTCCTAGATATTAGATATGACAATGGTTACATCTCACAAGTTGACTTTTACAGATTCATTTGCTTGTTCAGAAGATACTACCATGGTACCAGATGTGTTCGAATAGTGTTCTAGACAGTGGAAAGGAGGATGCAGCACTGATCAAAACAGAGAGGTTCTTAATTATCTAGAGCTTTGTTATACTCAGGAAGCAAAATACACAAAGCAAACAAATATCTAACCATTAATATTAAGAATAAAATTCAGTTATGGATTTTCCACACTATATGAGGCAGTGTGAAGGCCCTGAGGCAGAAAACCACCTGGGCTGTTGTTTGAAGAGGGGGAAAGCAATGGGCCAGCACTTGGGGAGTGAACAAGAGAGTGGTTCTTGATATGATCAAGGAAGTAGGCAGGCATCAGATCATGTGAATCTGTAGAGGCCCAATAAAAAGTTTGAATGTTATTTGAAATTCTATCCAAAGCTATCAGGATTTCCAAGTAGGGAACTGTCATGATCAGATTTACATTTTAGAGAAGTTTATTCAGGCTGCTGTGTGAAAAGTGCACTGTCAAAGGATGAGGTGAGAAACGGCAATTTCTTAGCAAGCTCCTGCAGATTTTCATTCAAGAGATATCTGGCAAAGTCTAGCAGAATGCAAGTTAAGATTGGAATATGGATACATTCAGAATGTGTATCATTAGGTCACTAAGTTTTAAAGTGAGCAGAGGGCTGAATGTGAGTAATTACAGTGTGAATATACTATTGTGTATTCACTAGTTATGCACTTACTGTTCCCATCATTACTGCACAGGTATGCACTAGAAATTCTCTGGTTTATCGTGAAGCAGCTTAATACAGCAAAAGAGACAGATGACCTGGATATTGGAGACATTATTTAAATGATGCCTCTGTTCTCATCTATGAAATGGAGAATAATATTATATAATGCATGTGAGCTGTGACAGGATTAATATAGGTAAAGTAAGAATAGTGTCTAGTATTAGTAAGTGCTGCATAAGATTGTAAGAAGAGATTTTTTTTAATGTCTACTATGCAAAATCAGTATGTTACTAGAGAATAAAATGATTTTTAGAACTGAATAGACCTAGATATCAATTCTTGTTCTGCAATTGTTCATTTCTTCTTGGCCTTGAACAAATTGTTAAACAACTATAAGCCTTAGTTTCTTACCTGTAGAATGAAGAGTTTAAACCATACCTCAGAGTGGTAAGATTATCGCTAAATGAGAGATTTGCAAATCACTCAGCAGTGTACTTGCCACTTGTAATAGACTGAAATATTAGTTACTGTGAAGATAAAATAACTGTGTCTAATTCTTTAATTAATGAAAAGTTTGAGTTGAAACACTTATTTCCAATCAGAATACTCATTTAGAATGAATATTTATAGAAAAGCTCTGTTCTTCAAGAAATGGGGTTTATGATGTTAAATCCTTGCCAAAATCCTCCTGCTTAAGACTTAAGCTTGAAAGTTGTTTTACATTTTAAAATACATATGTAATGGACAAAATAGTTTATGTTCGAGGTGCTTAGTATGAGTTGATATATAATACATTGTGCAGTGATTTTTTTTATTTGAGTGAAGAAAAACAAAACAAACAAAAACTACAACAACAACAACAAAAAAAACGACATATATAGTAAAAACAACAAGCAAAAGAGACAAGTAAACAACTAGAGTAAATACACAACATTGCAGGTTTACAAAACCAGAAGATAGAAGCTTGACAATGGTTGCAATATTGCGCATCGTTATCTTTAAAATGGTTTCTTGCATTAACAGATATAGACATGCAAAATTGATCTAATCATATGAGTATTAATTGTTCTTTCTCAATAACGAATACATTCAGCAGTGTTCTTTTTAGTTATCTTACATATACATATATACAGGTTTATATCTTTTCCTCTTCCCTTTTCTCTTTCTGCCCATTCCCTTCCCGATTATCTTTGCTCTTTGAGCTGTTTTTTACCCTTCCATAGTATTTATTGTAGAT